>JAYJMH010046650.1:0-14225 GCA_036873815.1 Phacellophora camtschatica
GGTGTACATGCAGTGACCAATCGTATTTCATCAGCGGAGCCCTCAGCATTGAGGTTGCTGATTAACCTATGTAGATGCTATCGTTAATGTTGTAACTTTTTATGATTTTTAAAAACGTCGATTCGCAGATTAAGATTTTGAAACATTTCAATTTAAATCGGTATATAGCATTCATAAAAAGGGGCCCAAAATTTCACGATACTCCTTTACACGAGTCCAAAATTTCATGATATTCCTGTACATGGGTGTGAAATTGAGTAATGAACATGAGTCGTTTTTGAAAAACTATTCTGAGTGACAAAACATTTTTGTGTGAGCTTTCAAGTCAATAAATCGGCATCCCACCTAGCCAGCAGAAGACTTTTCATCTCAACAGTAAATAAATTAAACATTAAATAGATTAACCGAGTAAATGAATTAACCAGGTAAATAAATTAACCCAGTAAGTAAATTAACCAATAAATAAATTAAAAATTGTACCGGATGAGTCAAACGGAATTTTCAATATTTTAAAAACCACTAAAATTTGATTTTGGTATAGATCTCAGATCTGTTTGTTTTTTGAATTCATATGAAAAAATCAAATTAATTTTAAAAGCCGTTATTATCTTAGTCAAGACAACAGTGGATGATGTAATCATGATTTGTAATCGTGATTCAAGATTTTATTAAAAAGCTGAATGCTCAAAGTGTTCGAAAACCAGGGTCAAAAAACAGGGATCAATGGAAAGTAGATTTTTGAAGGTTCTAACCAATGAAAGTCTGTTTATTTTGTATTATTCTCTGAAGGAGGCCTGGAAAATCCCTTCCGGATCTTAGAAACATAATTTGTTATTTTTATCTTTTAACATTTGTAAGGACATTTTATGAGAGCGGTTTCATGGACTTGAACGATTCCATTGTCCGAATTTTTTGTGGTGCTTTAACTTCAAAAGTTTTTCCAAAATATATCACTTTTTTCAATGAATGCATACATTCAGTGTTGTGTGCTGATAAAATGTTGGCAAGTGCAGTCACTTTGTTTCGAATGTCATAGTTTCATAATGTCATTTGTTTGGAATGTCATATATTTTTTACTTTACTTTGTTGAGGGGTTTTTAATTAAATTTAAATTTGGGCGCTTTACTTGTGACAATGCGTCTGATTAAGCGTCTGGGAAAACAGAAGAATCATTAAATTAGAAGGTTGAATTGTTATACTCTTTATTACAATGCAACAAACATGACTCTTCAACTGAGATAAAGAAACATCACAAACGCGACAAAAATTCGTCTTGGATCCAAATGTTAAACTTTGATTCACTTACTTCATTTAATTAATAACAAGAACATTATAAACTTGGATATTCAATATGAAATAACAATAAAACGTTACCGTAAAAGTTCATTTATCATTAACAAAATCAAGAACACAATTACTGTTCGGGCAATATTTCATTTATACTTTCACAGTAACTTTTTATTTTAAATTTATGTTGGATATCTATGAACGTTATGTTACACACGCTACAGTACATTGGAGTTTTAATTATAAACTTGGGCCGACTCAAACTGGATGCATGGCTTCAAACAACAGATTTAACTATTGGATCTAACTTTTTTGATATATTTTGTTAACTTTTAATGGAGGAGGGGCCCCCGAAAATCAGGTCACTCTCCTTTATAAAATGAAACATGAAGCATATAAAAATATGCAATATCGTGGATCTATCGTCAGTTAAAACGATACAGTGGACACCGTTATATCTCAAGAAGGGCAATTAAATTTGTTCGAGATAATGGGTTTTCGAGATAACCAAAGCTATCAATCAACATTGAAAGCTCTCATAGGGAATACAAAACAAAGCGTGTTCACCTGAAGTTAGAGATAAGCAAGTTCAAGTTAGAGAAATGAAACTGCATAATTAAATTTTACTTGACATCATAGAGCATTCCGAAAAAGATGGCGGCAGGGGCTTTTTCCCGAGATTAATTGTGTTCGATGATCAAACGCCTACAGAACTATTAATAATTTACAAATCGAACACAATGAAGCACGGGAAAAATCCCCTCACCACCATCTTTTTTTCGAAATAGTCTATTGCGGGTCTATTGGATTGAGTCTAAATCAGTATTTTGTTCATTGACGAACAAATACGACTGGATATTTGTAACCCGTTAAAGGTACTTCCTAATTTGCAATACGGGGGGGGGGGGGGGATAGTCCATGCTAATATTCAGGGTCTGCAATCTTGCCCTTAATCAATATTTGGGGTATGATATTTTCGTCAAAACACTTGGGGTCTGTGAATTGAAAAGAAAAGGAAATTTGATGTTTGGGGTCTGTGAATTATGTCTAACGATCATTGGGGGTCCGTGAAACCTTTCAAAGAGCATGTTCTGGACAATAAATGCCCCTAAAAGTGACTTGTCACGAAGACAAAGTTCTGTGTTACTTCTGTAGTACATTTGAATCAAGAATAATCTTCAAGCGCCGATAGAATATATTAATATGACTGCCAAGTTCTCGATAATT
Organism: Phacellophora camtschatica; assembly: GCA_036873815.1. NCBI lineage: Eukaryota > Metazoa > Cnidaria > Scyphozoa > Semaeostomeae > Ulmaridae > Phacellophora > Phacellophora camtschatica. The sequence goes on from JAYJMH010046650.1 coordinate 2,515, forward strand.
GAAAGTCAAACAAACGTTCACAATATTTGGGGTATCTAAAAAATCACTAGTAGTATTTGGGGTCACCAGAGAATTGGAAAAATATTTGGCTTAAGTACCCCCACGGGGTTTGTAACCGTCTAAAATGGTGTCAAATAACACAATAATTACAAATCACATAATCGTAGAGATTCAAGTAAAGCTTACCCCAATTCCGCGTCAAGATCCATTCCGATTTTTATCTCGATCAACCCTTCATTTTCGGCTTGGCACATGCTCAAAAATTGTTCACCTTGCAAATCTCTCACGGGCTTATGTTTGATGTATTTGAAAGCCGCGTATGAATGAAAATCGTCAATTTCCTAAAAGAATACAGTAGCTAACTATGCAAGAAGTCCCCGCAACTACAATACGGATAGGAAAACCAGAGGGATAGGAAGCTATTCATACTTAAGGAGGCACGACTCTTGAGAGGAAACTTTTCCCCATACACCAAGTCCCCGCAATTATAAAATACGGATAGAAAAACTATTTTCCTCACTAGATTGAGCCAATGAAGTGAATTAAGACTCAAGTTCTTATTGTGATAAACGTCACTTTAAAATTCTAATGGCATAACTACTTCGATATACCGCCACTCTCCGGTTTTACCGCCAAAATTTACGTGGATCCAGTGACGGCGGGATTATGAGATTTTAATTTAAATAGTTCTTCTAACAGTGAACAAATTTAGTAGGGCGTTCTCTGCATCTGCATTGCTGCTATTTGCTTATAATATGCCAGTTGCATATAATATGCCAGTTGCATATTCTTAGAAATTTATATACGGGTTAGATATATATTTGGCTTAAAATATTTGTTATTATTCCTAGAAATTTTCAAAAATTGCACCATTTGTTTCGTGTTGATCTCAAGTCAGCGAATATGCAAACAATATTATATGCAACAATTGTGTAATACAAAAGATTGCGGTTTCAAAATGACAATGCAATTTGTCACTGTAACGAATGGATTTCAACACCTTCAACGTATCCAAGCACATCATCACAAAGTCTTCCAGTTTTTGCATATTTTGATTTGATTGAGTGCACTCAGAGTGTGAAATCCATTCTTTCAAATCGCATTGCCTTATTTGAAATACCGCAATCTTTTGTTTTATAAAATTCCCCCCATATATTATATGTCAAATAAGAAAATATAGTGGAAATTATAAGAATAATTAGAAATTAAAGTCAAAAATTTTCAAAACATTCTTTGAAACTTACAGAGCAATGATAAAAATACATCAACAAATGCAAGAGCGGATATAAAAATTGAATTTTTTTCGCTTACCTTTTTTCCTTTTTTCTTTGGGATTATATTAATTTTTGCTCTGTCAAAAAATGCTTGTCTCACGCATTGTCGAACCATTGGATTCCTGGCTATTTGCATTGCCAACATGTGACAGGCGCCCTCGAGAACAAAGTCAGAGGTTTGAAATCCACTGGAAATGTAAAAAAAGAAACATCATAATTATTTGATGGAAAAATCTAAACTCTTAATGAAGCAATTTCCTGCGCAGAAAATATTCAACTTTGTTCTAAAACTTTTATAAATTTGTTCCTACCTCGTGAGCCACTTTATAAGAATCTTATATCTTGAATTCTGGCCATGAGCAACAGGGAAGCAATAGGTTAATTAAACGAAAACAATAGCCGGAGGTCCAAGAACCAGTGCTGCTGTTGCAGTTGCTGCTGTTGTTAATGCTGTACTTACGTTGTGAGCGAGTTATCGTATTTAACGTGCCTATCCCGCGGAAGTCTCGAGATTTCAGGAGACTTGTTTCCAGCAGGGGACACAGGTTATACATAACCTTTCAGTTTCAAGCACAGACATTTGCTATTCTTGCAGGGTATGGGTTTCTGCGCTTGGCGCAGGGGGCCCACCAGGGCGACCCCAGCCCTTCCTCTCGATGTGACTACACCTCGTGATTCCTTTTGCCTTTGCCTGGAATTGCAGAGAGTTAGCAGCTCTCCTCACACTTTCGCAGCAAATATGACCTCGGTGGGATTCGAACCCATGACCTTGCGATTATGAGTCCGGCGCCTTAACCGCTAGGCCATGCTTGTAGCAGATACAGAGGCAACAAACTTGACAAACACTATTTAGCCTTATCCCTTTCACGCCCCGGATTTATTGCAAATTTACAGGCAAATCTCATTTAAGTTTCAATTTTCAGGGGGTGGTGGTGCTTACAAATTAGCTTAACTCAAAACATAAACATTCATTGAAATATCTTATAATTAAATTCAAGCCCGTATATATTTCCAATTTACAGGCAAATTAATTCTAAATTTCATTTTGCAGGGGGGTAGCACATATAAACTTACTTCTAATTCAAAAGATAAACTTATGTTGTCTGAAATTTAGATATCTGAAATAAATATACAGTTTCGTCCGCATTTACCTCCTGAAAATATAGCGTATACGTTGTTTATCAATGGGTAACATGGCCTTTCTCGGGATGAACAGGGATAAACAACACATTTTCACCAAAAATAACAACTCTCTTTCCTTAATAATGAATTTTTAAACATACTTGCAAATGTATTGCTCCGCCATGTCATTCGGTTCCTGTGTAGCTTGCTCCGGTTCATGTCGTTGATAATTGTCTCTTAAATTTTCTGCAAACTGCGCTGGTGACAAACCAAAATGTTTCGTCAATGCTATTAATCCATTATCACGACAAATCGTATACAAGTCTCTTCTTCTTGGAATTTTTCTTTTTACATTCGTTTCTTCTTCCTCTTCTTGAGTCTCTTCTTCCTCATCTTCTTCCTCTTCTAAATCTGAAGATTCTTTACCTTCTTCATTTTCGTCCTTCTCTTCGGAATTGTCTTTTTTTGTATTTTCAGACGATTCATCTTTCTCTTCATTTTCATTATCACCTTTAAAAACACACAGTTAATTATCAAAACACATTTCACATCATGCTATTTTCCAGGGAAATCTCGCGGGTACGTACCTCGCTTTATCAACCTCGTCCCCAGGGATATTTCAAAGGAAATCCCCTGGAACCTACCTTGGTTTTGGCTCAAAGAAAACAATAGAATCTTGCGTCAGCATTTGAAAAGCAAAGCACCAAATTCGAATGGAATTACGATTTTAAAAATCAGATTATGCTGATGGCGCATAAACAGAGGCGAATTTTGTAACAATAGTGAAATTGACACACTTCATTCAAAGGGATTACCTCTTGAGAACAAAACAAAACTCTCTCAACTGGAAAACGCAAACAAACAATGTTGTGGAGGAGATGTTTTCATTTTCAAGGTAATTCCGCCAATAAAATCGAGATAGGTGCAGGGGGGGCAATCTTCTCAGAACTTAAAATAGCCCAAACAATGAGGTAGATACTTGCGTCATCAGCATTCAACTCACTTTCAATAAATTGAAAAAAGAATAAAGATAAAGCGCAACATTCGAATGTCAGTGAAATTTAGAATTCGCAATTTGAGATTACAATAATATATAGTTTGAGACTATATATATAATATACAATTTGAGTTTTATCTTGTAACTGTTCGTAAATCTGGAAAACTTTTGTTTTCAGTATTTTAAGAACTCTGTTACTAAAACAGCTTTTTCATATTAATGCAGCTCTTGGCACATTATATACTTTTATGTTTTCACTTTCGAGGCGAGCAGATGATCTTATACCCCATTTCCAAAAGCAAAAAGTGTTCCTATCACAACAAGAACTTTTCAAGAAAATTTAAATAACTTTAGAAACACAATTGCCTGATGTTGCAAAATAAACATTATCCCGACACCAAAGATTTTGAGGTATGTAAGAGGGGAATTCCTTCTATTTCGTTTCGTGCAAAAATAAATATCATTAGGCAAGATTCAAATAAAAACGAATAAAATAGCTATTGATCCACAAAAACAATCACCTTCTTTTGTCATTCCTGAATCCTCTTCTTTGCTCTCTGTTTCCTTTTCCTTTACCTCTTCCTTTTTCTTCTCCTTTTTCTTTCCTTTCTTCTTAGATTTCTTTTTTTCTCTCTCCTTGTGCCACTCTTGCAACTTGATGATGTCGTCAGAATAATAAAGTTGAAATTGCAAGTACACATCCATCAACTCATCCATTGTTTGCACGTTGTCTAGTCTGAAAAAAATTTCCAGTCATTGAAAGATCGCAGGACAAACGCTTGATTTAATCAAATCAGCAATCATTGACAAAATTAGCCAAATACAACAGGGGCAATTTTGTGAAACAAAACCTTGCGGTTTCAAACATGACAATGTGAGTTGTCGCTTTAAAGAATAGATTTTAACACCTTCAACGCAGCTAAGCAAACAATAATAAACGAAATAATAACATTTTGCTGTCTTTGTTCATTTTTATTTGATTGAGTGCACTCAGAGTGTGAAATCTATTCTTACATATCACAAATCACAGTCATGATCGAAACCGGAATCTTTTATGTACAAAATTCCCCAATAAAATCATAAATAAATATACATAACCACAAATACAATAGACACCTGCCATTAAGAACCTGTCTTGTAAAAAGAGGATTTTTTGCCAAAAAAATTATATTTGAAAATTTATTGAAAAGAGCATATCTAAATAATGGACGTCATTTCTAACAGTAGAAAGAGTTTTGCCATATGAATTTTCTGCCACACTATTGGCAGCCAAAACCAAATCGAGAAAACAAAACAAAAGCCAAATCAAGACAGACCACTTTCAAGGGAAACAGTTTGAGTTAACAAAAGTGCGAGGAGAGTTATTCAAAGCAACAGAGGCAAATTTTGTCACAATAGTGAAATTGACACGGTAATTTGAAAGGAATTATCCGTTGAAAACAATAAGAAACCATCTCAACTGGGAAATGTAAACAAGCAAAGCCATACAGAGTTACGGAGAAGATATTTACATTTTCAAGTTGAGAGAGTTTTGCTTTTTTTTCTGACGACTTAAGCATCTCTTTGGATTTGGTGTGTCAATTTCACTATTGTTACAAAAGTTGCTTATGTTATTCAACGCTAAATTAACACTTAAAGCTCTAAAGGGAGCTACAAAACAGTTTGAAGCAACGAAGGTGTTAGAGGTATTCAAAGCTAAAAGTCAACACTGAAACTTTCAAGGGAAATACAAAGCAGTTGGGATTAACCATGAGTTTAAATTAAGCGAGTTCGCGAAAAGAGAGAGACGTTTAACAGTATGCAAAGTTATCAAAACTCACAGTTCCAAATCGTCTTGCTCAAGAGTTCGCCAGTTCTCATCCATTCGCCTCTCTTCGTTTTCTCGAATCAATTCGAATTGATATTCCTGCATTTGCTCAAATAACTTCTTCATATTCTGCTTTCTAATCATCAGCTGAGTCCACTAAAATTTAGATTGATCAGAAAAAAGTTACGATCACGTTCACTGTGTCTTTTTACGTTTACGAAATATTAAATTGCGGTTGGTAAAGATTTATGTTTACGTTTATGGTTTACGAAAAATTTAATGTTTACGCTAACAACAAATTACGTTTACGAGACATTATATGTTTACAACATTTACGTTTAGTCGTTCACAAAGGTAATCTTTACGACAGATTACGTTTACGGTTACGAGAGATTGCGTAATACGGCGTTTATGTTTACGAGAGATTGCGCAATACGGCGTTTAGGTTTACAATATATTATGTTTACAAGAAATTCCTGTTTACTATTACCAGTGGTTACGTTTATGGCGTTAACATTAACGTTCACGAAAGCTCACGGTTACGGTTACCATTAAGAAAAATTACGTTAACAGCTGCGCTGACATTCACATCATGAGAAAAGGTGCTTTCGTATAACTGCATATGACATCCTATATCCTAATTGTTATATACAATATCCTAAATTTGATATTCACACAATACTTTTTGAAAATTTGCAAAACAAAAAAACGATCCCATTAATATGCAAATCTTGTCTAAATTTTCTTTTGCAGGGGGTGGCACAAACAAAGAAAATTCAATCCAAGATGCAAACTCATCTTTAATAAAACATTTTAACCCTTTCACCCTGGGGAAGGTCCATTGCCATTGACAAGCAAAGTAAAACGTTATATTTTCAGGAGGTAAATAAGGATATTTCAACGTAAGTTTATCATATAAATCAATTTTGTTTGGATGTGCTACCCCCTTCGAAATGAAACTTAAGCATAGGATTTCCCTGTTTAACAGAAATAAATCCGGGCGTGAAAGTGAATAAAAAACCCCCTGAAAAAGTGACGTCTTCCATTCTTCATCAATGAGTGATATAGCGCTTCCAGGGAGTAATGAAGATAAATAACATACCTTGGCATCAAAATCAAAAATCTCCCAAAGGTCATCAACTTTCAACTCAGGTTCGATGTATTCCTTCCGATAAGTTGCAATAAATGGTACCTAATGAGAAAAAGAATGCTTACGACAAGATCTTGAAAACCTGGTTACAAATGAATAGAGTAAGCCTAGCTTGCAGACTAAGTAAGCCTCGCCTCCACTAGTCATGCTTATGTCATGTAAAATGCTCTATTAGGCCTTAGGCATTTCTAGCAGTATAGTAGGCCCAACATCTATAGAGTTACCGTCCGCGAGCTATCCCCGGATATATGACAACTAGTGTTAGTCCTTAAAATGTACATTTCAAAAAACGTTTTGAGAACGATATGTATATACAATTGTTATTTGTCATGTAACTGGGGATAGCCCGCGGATGTTCAGTCTATATGAACTATTGTCCACTATTTCGAACTGCACTTCTAAAAATATAAACCACGGCGCAGAAATGACTTTCGACTTTGGCAATGCAGTTCTGTTAGCAAATAGCTTATTAAACCTTTCTGATAGAGAAATGCCTTACGTTATATATTTATATATATACTTTTGGTGATGAAAGGCTTTCTTCAATGAAAGCAATAACCAGATTTTAAGGGTAAGTATAAATTACTTTAAGCTTTCAGAACGCTTTGACTAATGGTAAAACTATGAAAAATGCCTATGTTATCTCTAGCAGATTAATAGTCACTCATCGTCTAGTTGTTTAGCAGTAAGACTTTAGTGTACATAATTTATTTTTTACTGTATATAATTTGTTAACTGTTATCTTTATAGCTAATGCTTGTAATTTTTAATGATGAATAGCAAGAAACTTCTAGCTGCCATTTTTAACAAGGTGTTCCGATACTGAGCGTGAATAAACTTTAAAGAAACAATAAAAAAGTGTTTTCCTCAAATCTCACCTCAAACAATTCTTTCTTCATAAAACTCAGAGCAGAACGTATTTTCGGAATAGCAGAAACAGGCTTCGTCCGAGGAGCTCCATGCCGCCTATCATAATCTCTCGCATCCTAAAAAATTGTCTTATTGCTAAATATGTAAAATAAAAAACTAAGATCAAATCCAATTCCCTTTGATCTTTCCCAAATCTGTTATGTAGCGTCTTCCAGACAAAAATGAGTACAGTAGAGATCTCCATAAAAGAAAAATTTACGATCAGTGTTTTTAAAATCCCTGAATATCGTTCTCGCTTTTTTCCACAATGACAGAGCCTCACTTTTTTTATGTGAAACTTGGTTGCAATGTGCTAAATTATGAAAAGAATCTTGTTTCCAATTCTAAAATACAATGCAAAAACATAGCAAATGTATATATATATGTGTGTGTACATAGAATAAAAAAAATATTCATCTCTACAAGCCTGTTTCGTGATAGACTCACTCTTCAGGAGATGTTGATGTTTGATTTTTTTAATTCTATGTATACTACGCTCTACTTATATGTATTGAGCACTTTTATCACGAACAAATCAATATACTGATTTTATATATATATATGTGTATATATATCAATGGGACAATTTGCCTTTTCCGGGGGAAGGTTCAACCTGCTTCTGTATTTACCTGTGCGTTTTGTTGTGAAATGGGGGTTTGCATGAAAGCTTGTTTGTAAATCCATTCGGCTTCATCGTCCAATTCTAATTCTGTTGTGAGTTTGACAGGAACAGAACGCAGCTTCAAGGAAATAAAAAGCAAATATACATCTATGTATGTTTGAAACTATTTACAATATTTTATGTAAAAGATAATCATGCTACTCTTATGCCAGGAGACAAAAAATAGTTAACTTGCTTGAAACGCTGCCCAAATTTGATTTTGTTACATTTTCGGTAACCCCAAAAAAGATCAAACTAATTTGAGACATTTCTAGGCACGTGAAAGAATAACAAAACAATTACAACGTAAAAAACCTACTTTTAAGATCTTTAAACTTTCGTCTGGGTCCCTTTTTGTAAATAGCAATAAAAATCACCTGAAATCGTTCTGGAATATCTCTAACTCTGATCTCATTATCCTTGTCGGTCAAATGACTCTTCTGCAACTCAGCTGGTTCATAAACCTCATAAATAGACTTCCTTCCAGATTTCTTTTTGCTTCTTCTTTTTGCTTTTCTCCCCTGATCATCTGCATCTTCGTATTCTTCCTCTGAAACTTGGTCCAAATCATCATCGTATTGGTCCAATTCATTCAAGTCAAATTCCAAACCAAAAATGTCTTGAGCTTCTTGAAGGGCACTGTAAACAAATATACACATCACAAACAAACATAAAAACAAATATGTCATAAGCCCTGTAAACATCACAAAACAAACACAACAAACGAACAAGACAAGAGCACTGTAAATAAGGTAAATACACATGACAAACAAACATTATATTCAAGTGCTTGTAAACATTGTAAACAAACATTGCAAACAAACAAATACATCAGGGGCGATAAATAGATATGCTCAAAATATTTTTCACTTTGGAATCTCAATTTCATTTTTCTTGCTATCAAGAACTCTGTAAAAACGTTTTCTCTCATGAGGTAAGATTAAATCATTGACCAGCCTTGTTTAAAGTTACATTCAAATTTCAAGAAATCTTGGATGAACCATCTGAGAAAAATGGTTTTTAGATATATAGAAAAAAATGACTGATTTTCATCAAATAAAATTTCCTAAAGTAATTTAACCTTCTTGCAACAAAACTATCTTAGATAATTCAAATGTTTTTTCACACTAATGAGGAACAAGGCCCGATATTCTGAACTATTCTGCATGCTATACATATAACGCTACATTTTATCACACCAACACAAAAAGCAATATGTAAATCTTAATCTCTAATTACCAAACCTTTTCCTTGTATAAATTTGATGCCATCAAATCTACATAAAAGCAAAACTGAAATGTACCTGCTGGCATATTTGTCTTTACTTCTTTTCTTCTTGGCAGGTCTAGCATTGATTGGCTGATCGTCATCATCAACAATAAATCCATAATCTGCATCTTCCTCTGAAAAATCAATCAATCAATCTCTTAATCAATCAATAAACCACTACATTCAATGAATCATTACATCAATTAGTCAGTGAACCAGTCACTCAAAAGAGCATTTTGATAGAAATGGCAACAGGGAACTCCTGGGGGTTTGAATGTTCTTTGATAGATGGCATGCTTGGCAGCCACTTGTGTGACACATAGCCTTACCTCTTCAAAAGCATAAAATGGAAGTACAAAATATTTCAAAATCAATCATACTTATTTCGCATTTCAATTCACACTGCCAAATCTGATGCAATTTTTCCATGTAAATACCTCTCATCTCAAACGATTTTCCACTAGATTGGAAGTCTATCAAGAGGTTATTATCATCAAGCGGAAAGTCTAAAAATGGACCATCTAACAATAAGATTGCTTATGTACAATTTGTAACTCAGTCACAAAAAATCTTAGATTTGCCAGTTTAACTAATTACAACTTTTTGACATCTGTTGCATTTTATGAAAAAGTACAATGATTACTTATTGTAATTACCTTCTTCCTCGCTAAGATCATCAATAGGTGCATATGCTTGACTTGATTGCTGAGTAGGTTCCATTGGAATATCTTCCTATTCATAAATAAATCAAACAAACATATATATGTATATATTTGGTATGTAGAATTACTAATATGTTGGTAGAAAAATTGACGACAAAAAATATGCAAAGATTAATAGCACACTGAGGTCTTTCAAATTTGTGCCCTCTTCAGAGTGTAGCTGTAAAATAATAAAAAATCTACAGTATAAAGGCAAGGTCTTACGTAACATAAAATGTTAAAATATTTGTTTCCTTTGATAATTAAATACAATTATTTTTAATGCTAAGTCAATACAATACAATAGTTTGATAATTTCCAGATTTTGATATTTTTCAGAAATAACTTTTTCAGTCACACTGCTCTGAAAATGGCACAAGCACCAGAGGCCTCAGCGTACTATAAATGTTGCATACATGTTTTGTTGTTGTCCTTCCTACAACAATAGTATGTTATTTGTGCATAAATAGTAAAATCAATATATATATATATATATGCAATAAATTACCAGTTCTTCATCATCTTCGAAAAGTTCATGTTCGATTTCTTTTCTTTCCCTTGAGTCATCCGGTTCATCTTCTTCATCTGAATCCAATAGTTTTACTCTTGTGTGTTTTTTCTGCATAATAATTAAATTATATATATTATCATATATTATCTTGCGGTAAGGGCCCAAAACCTACTAATAAATCAAACTGTTTGAGAGAATTCAAAACTGATGTCAATGTTGGGAATTATTTATCAGTGCAGACCACTGGGTTGTTTTGATTTGAACACAAACAGCATCAAAATTTCAATTCATTTGAACACAAACTTAATAAAATCAAATGGCCTTGTTTGCAATGGCTACCAGCTAGAACCATCATTTTGCCTTTTAAAATTATCTTTTTACTTTTGAAAAAAGAAGAAGGGCCTTCAACTATGCAGTAATAAACCATATAATAACTGTTTCCTTCAGGCAATACCAAACTTTTAACACTCGGCAATGGTTTTGGGTTAGAAGTTTCTGGTATTGCCCTTGGATGTAGTTATTTTAGGCTTTAGTTAATTGTTATCATAATCAACTTTAATTTTTAGAAATAAAAACTCCTGTCTTCCTAGAAAGTTATCAGAACTCCTGTTAGCAACGAAAGTAGTAATACACAAAAATGTTCGTATCACTTTTTTCTGGATATTAGCAAATAAATTTTATCTATTCAATATATATAGATATGATGTGTATATATTTATATTTTTTCCCCTGTTATCCCTGTTGTTATGCATATTTATTTCCTCTTTTATTTCTTTGATTTACTGTATTTCCATTGTGTCACATTGCATCTTCAACACAAACTAAGTTCATGTAATAAATAACTTGCAAAAACAGTAACAATTTCAAAACTGTGCACTCAATCGAGGTATATACATAAAAGAACACATCAGATTTGCAATTAGATGCTTCTCGTAAACCAATTCAGTCTCGTTGTTATTCTATTCTGAAAAATTTGTTGCAAGAAGATTTTGAAACATTTGCTATTTTCAAAACTGAAGCCGCAAAGAAACACCTAAATGCAAAAATGCAAAAATTATGTTTTTTAATTCAATTGAACATAGACTTTTTCAGCAATAGATCCTTGGTAAAGTGAACAATTTTTTTTAATTTTAATTGAATTGAATTTTTAATTTTTCAAATGCTTTTAACCCTTTCGCATCCAATGACCTGGCGCTAAATCCCTGTGAAATCCACATTCCCTGAGGTGGTGTGAAAAATATATGACTTATTTTGAAATGCGTTTTTTAATATGTAAATGGCCTCAAATAAAAAAACAACATTAGTAAACT
>JAYJMH010046661.1:0-14221 GCA_036873815.1 Phacellophora camtschatica
ACCCTCAAACCAGAGCCTTGACAGAATGGCCTACCGAAAGTCTGTCATTTTGGGGAATCACCCTGATCCTGATTTCAAACAAGCAAGGTCTTCACAGCCTACAAGCTGTTTTACAATGGGCATCGAGATTTTTGCCATATTCAATAGAAAAATGAAAAAATGAAAATTGGATGTATGGTTAAAATCGTTACTTGACATGAACTCCTTGGGGATAACTTTTGATAAACTGCAACAATGAATTACACAACACTGTATAAAAAACGGCGAGTATAACAAACTTTTCTAAACTAACAACAGCTTTCTTCAGTAAAAATGTTATTTTCGAAAATGACAAACGGCAAACAAACATCAGAATCCCCCCCAAATTAATTACATTTATTTAGGCTATTCTGCAAAAGCTCTGGTTTGATGGTGATGCACAATTTCAACTTCGAAAGTTAATATCTAAAATTACAAGGCACCAAAAATGTCATACAAGGTATTTTTGATTAAGTTAATAATCAATAAGTAACAGCAAAAAAAACCGTATCATTTTAGGTAATATTTTTATTGTTAGACTCAATCAAATCCGTAGCATTTTTTTGGGACGCCCGGTACATACATACATACATACATAGTGGTAATTGTTTATGCTTGTTGCCTGGCAACAAATCTTGTGAGCGATTAAAAGCATGTAATGTTATGTGGATGTGACAAGTTTTATATATAATGTCCAGTGGTTGCTGAGATAATTATGGGGGAAAAAATGGCATCCTCGGTAAAATATATCAAAAAGATACCCGGTCAAAATAGGGTTAAACTGTGGCCAATCAAGTCCTCAAAACCTTTCAGGTGTAAATAGTTTCTAATGTAGTAAGTACGGTTAAAAATGCTCAGACAATGCTTACTTGGAACAAATGTTTTGGATACCTGTAACTACCACATAAAAAATTAATATATGAAGCATAATAAAATTAAAATTTGTAAATTGTAATCAACGACGTAAGTCCAAATAATAATAACAAATATATTTAGTAGATCAGATATATTAATTTGATCGTCACTACTTTCGAGATACATGAAGTAAACTATTTACATAGACACGTAATCCAAATTTAACAATTTCAACAATTTTCAACCGAGACTTTCTATTTCTTCGCCCGCTTCAAACCCATGACAGGCATTTCAATTGATATAACATCATCTTTGTCTGCAGAAAGATACGAGTTCACATTCTTAGAAATGTTGGAAACATTCAATGTATTGATACATCGTACAGCCGCGTTACGCATATCTGCTCGAAATCTTGAATCGGTAGCGTACATGCGACGCTTTGTCAGAATTGTAGGCCAATCGGATTTGACAGGTAGATCTATCGTAGCGTGGTAGAAATGTGGGTTGACAAACGTCAAAAAACGTGTAAGTGTTGGTTCACTGACTTCTTTGCGATAATTTGTTTTGAAAGGCAAGAAAATCTCTTTAAAATTTTTACGAGGGTGGCAATGAATCATGACCAAACGAATTTGAAGCAAGTTGGCCGCCGCGAGCAAAACATACTGCTTTCCAAAAGTTGAATCTTGCCGAAGTTGCTGAACGAAAGACTTATAATCCGGAATGTCTTGATCTTTGTCAATCATACCTTTGTAATGCCATGGATTGTGCTCAATTTCATCGGCAATCCTTTGTCGCATTGTTCTACAAACATCAATATCAAAAAAACCAATGCTATCTTGAACAAAGCGTATGCAATCAAACAAATGATTGTGATCTTGGGAATTGTTGACTTCCTCTAATCCAAGTTGATACGTAATCCAGCGGACAAGCGTTTCGCTTTCTTCGAGATCCTTGGTTGGTACGATTAGCTTTTGTCCCATTACGAGCTTCCCTCTCCTTGTGTAATTAAATCGACGAAACTTTTTGTCTTGCCCTTTTATACAAGCTTTGACAGTTTCAAACATGACATTGCCATCTCGTATATTTTTTTGCAGAAACAAAATGCATAACTGAAAATCTTTAAATCCAGGCATTCCACCATAATATTCCGAAGTCGATCCGAAAACATCCGCCAAATCATCATTTCCAAATAGTTTTCGCCCTACCATCCACAAAACTCCATTAAACGACAACATAAAAATAGCAAAAACAACTATGGTGTTAGCCAGCATCAGTCCAAACAAAAACAGAGCGGGAGACAAATTACAGCACACATCATTCAAATTAACTCCAATATTATTTGTTCCAAAGTCACATTTAAAATTGAGCGGCAAGGTGCGAACAAGGTACAGTAACGTCAATACTAATATAGTGCTACCAAAACCAACTATCGCCAGTGCTAAAGTTTTTATCTTGTAAACAGTAATGAGGTAGCTTCCAACGGTTAAGAGATAGAGCAGTTTATTATGTAATACCTCGATCTTGTCTTTATTATGAGAATCAAAGGATAACTCTGAGGCCATTTGAAAAGTGTTTGGATTCCTGTAATATTTTGGTTGAATCTTGCACATTTCGTGGAAAATTCCATAAAATGCTTCAAATTTTGAAAAAATGGCAGGATGTTTTAGCCAGCCACTATGAATGCAAGAAAACAAGGCCCATTGCACAAAAATAGCATACGGGTAATGGACGAGAAACTTTCCAGTAAAGATGTGAATACATTTCGAGTTAAGGTACTTTACCTGCAAGAAAATAAAATTTGTAGAAAATAAAGAATCGCTGAAAGGTTTTAAAATTGGCAATAAAACAATTATCAATATAGTTTTCTGAAAACAAAATAGGGTAAGAAAAAAAGAGCATCACCGTTTGCAGCATCATATAGAAAGAATACAAATTTGTGCCAAACTAATTCGTAATATTAATGTTTACATCATAGGAAGGAAAGAGAAAATGAGGAAAAAGGAAAGATAACATGTGTTGAAGTATCCCCACAGGTAGGACTGGCAGCAAACCTGTTTGCTAACATATATGGTTGACCAAAATAGCCTAACAAAGAGTTTTGAATTCAAATCTTGGAACAAACCTGACTGCCACAACAATCGAGGCTACGTAGTCACCCAGAGTAAGAATGCTTTATTTTACATTAAATTAGCTTAACATTTACTAAAATAAATAGAATTCTTCGATCGGCGTAATAGAGCAATAAATGAACAGAAGTTATGTCTTTGAAAAGTATCGTATGATCGTAGGTTACCTATATTAGTCACTTATATGAATTTATTTAGCACTTAACCCTATCTGGACCGGGGTGGGGGCGGCTAAATTAGCCCCCATTACTACATTTTTTTTACACAACTCAAGAAGCGCTGTTCAGATGCTTCTGAAATTTTTTGATTTTTCCTAAATACTATTTAGGAATGTTGAAATGTTTTTGTTTACATGTTTACATTATGGAATCAAGAGGGGACCATTATGGAATCAAGATCTTTTCGATCTTTTAGTGCTATCCCTGCCATTTTTTATGTATTCGTTTCTTATTGATTTTTTTACTTTACGAATTTGTGTAACATTTTATCCTCTTATTTAAATTTTAAATTGTAAACTTTTAATTATGTGGCGAATAAAACTTACTTACTTACTTACTTACTTACATGTATACAGTTGTCATGGCAACCTGCTTTTGAGAGAGTACCTGTCAATATACATGTTGCTTTGTAGATTTCTTATGAAAGGTGCTTTCAGTTTGAAATTTAGTCAGCATATTAATGGAGCACAGGGGCACATTCAAAAAGTATCAAAATTAAATTTGAGAAAAATACGTAAATTAATTTTTAGAATATAATGACGTCATCATTATTTCCGTTTTCTGCCATGCAGAGCATTGTTGTGAGTTTTTCTCATGGTTTTACTGTAAAATGTAGCTTAGTACATCATGACACATGATGATTTTACAAAAACTTCATTTCTAACAATTTAATAACTACTTTTCATTGCACATGCGCGAAAATCTCCCACAATTTTGTCAAAGCATGTACAAATTAAAAAAAAAATTTATTTACATTGAAAACTACCTGCTTTTTGAAGGAAAATTGCCTCAGTGCCCTTCTAATTGCAATCTACAAAATTGTGCCCAAATTGCAAATTAAGGTTACTGTACCCCTTCAGACAAAAAAAAATGGATATTTTGATAGTTCATTCATTGGATATCATATCTCAATAATTTAATTCTACAATTCCCATTGTTTTTCATGAAATTTTAAGCTTTCAAATAAAAATACTTTGTTTTTGAAAATTGGCAGGAAAAGTACTTACTCAGATCAAATCCGACCCACTTGACGCACACTATTGTGGTTTAAATGCTAATCAAAATTTAATTCAATGTCTACGTTTGTTTCTGTTCATGTTTTCATTCAATCAAACACTTCATGGACGTTTTAATTTTTAATCTTTCTTTATTCTTTACTTGTCTTTTTACTCTTTTTACTCATTTAGCTGGGCGGCATGTGGTAGACATGCCTCTTTGACATAAAATATGACAAACAGTTCCTGAGAGCATAACTTTCAGTAATTAATGGTTGAAAATTGAAATATTACTAAAATATATATCTCTACCAAATTTCTATCGAAATAGGGAGGGTTGGAACAGATAAACAAATAAACTAGGTTAATTCGCCCTTCTCACTAATGAATTTAGCTTTTCCCCTTTTTCCTCTTGTTATTCCTTTCTCCCTTCGTCTCTAAGTTTTTCATTTTTGAGAAATTTTCTCTCAAACAAGGGCCATCCATAAAGTTCGTAGGCAACATATCAAAATTCGCTGACACGCTTTGGTTGTTAATGATCTTGAGCATTTTACCATTGCATTGTTTTACTTGAATAAGAAAAGGGGAGGTACAAGGAGCATTTGTCGCGCGGGTGGTAAATTTTGCGTTACATCCTCACTATATCATTTGCGCTTATACATAACATTTTTACATGGATTATCCATTAAATTCTACACAGAATGATGTATACATGTATATAATTTGTTTAAAAGCCGACAGCAGAGAATTAATTTTTAAAAATCACCTCAGGAAGGGGTACAGTAACCTTAAAAACTTTACCCATCTTTGAGTTGTAAAACTTCCACAAAAATTCGTTTTTATGACGTCATCCTGGCGTCAGTGGCCTAATTACCTTGAAAATTTAACTATTGTTTGCATTTGAAATATGGATCATGTTGTCTAAATTGCAAATCAGTAGCTATTACCAATTTTGATTTAGGAGGGGGGCTTATTTGGCCCCCCCGGTCTGACGTTGCTAAAAAAAAGCCCGGTCCAGATAGGGTTAATACACAGCGATCCCCGTCACATTAAAAATACAAGATAGAATAGACAAAAACATACAACAGTCTTTTGGCAGTTATTTGGGGCTGTATCCAGTACCATCGTAACTTGGGGTTCCCTCCAATAATTTTAAGAACAATGGTGATTGCAAGTAACTTATTAATCAAAGCATTATTCTCTGTTCTACTGAGAACAATAAGCACCGGGAAACCTGCAACAGTTCCCGTCCCAAGATTCTGGTATGATATCTATTTAGTAAAGGAGCTAATATTCTGAGGCGTACACTAATGATGACATACGCACAAGGTTCACAGGGCAGATAAAAAATCGGCTGTGAAATTTGAGCCATAAACGAACAAAATCAATGCTAATACTTAGTCCAGCAAGATGTATGCAAACTGTAGACTGGATACACCAGTCACTTTGTGGCTATTGAATTGAATTGCTGAACACCAACAAACGACTGGTAAATTTACAACAAGAAGGTTGGACATGAAAGCCTTTCTTCATGAAAAATGGAAAGTCAACAAAGAATCCCATTCCTTAACTCATCCTCGCTGAAAAAATTAGTATTGTCTATATTCTTCCTCCATTAACTGACTCTTAAACTAAAAAAAACATGATCAAGCTTGATCAAAGAATATGCAAACTTTGAATCAAGATTAATTAAGGTTATGGATGGCGTATCAGAATGTGCACAGAATATCTACAGGGAAGAGTGAGGATGTTTTAAGCTGAGAAATTTAAAAGAGTGTATTCCAACATGCATGGACTGCGATACTATTTTTAGTTTGAGGGGGGCCGTGGGCAAAGATTGCTATGTTCAGCACCAATGGTGCACACACCAACAAATTGCATCGTAGCTTCATTTAGCTGGGCGGCATGTGGTAGAAATGCCTCTTTGGCATACAATATGACAAACAGTTCATGAGAGCATAACTTTCAGTAATTAATGGTTGAAAATTGAAATATTACTAAAATATATATCTCTACCAAATTTCAATCAAAATAGGGACAGATAAACAAATAAATTAGGTTAATTCGCCCTTCTCACAAATGAATTTAGCTTTTCCCCCTTTTCCTCTTGTTATTCCTTTCTCCCTTCGTCTCTAAGTTTTTCATTTTCGAGAAATTTTCTCTCGAACAGGGGCCATCCATAAAGTTCGTAGGCAATCTGACGTTTTTGAACCCCCTCCGTGTACGCTCTTTCAAAGGGAAAACTGCCAATTCTATATAGAGCGTACGCTATTGGCTCATTCACCGTGTAATTGTGACAGTTATGTAGATCACGTGCACAATTATCTCTCCTTCATTTAAAACTAACTATGTATTCTAACTAGACGCATGAGTAATACTAACCTGTCAATCATCGATACTTGTTTGCATATAAACTGACCGCACCTTAATTAATGGGTTCTTGAATAAAAATGTGGTCATAAATAAATGTCTTGTTTCTTGCGTTTTCAAAAATAAAACGTATATAATCTTGATGAGCTAACGTGCTCTCATCACACAGTATGTATGTACTTTATGGATAGCCCAAACGTCACACAGAATACACGTTTTTTAACAAAATTATTTTATAAGATATAAGTGCATAAATCTGAAAATTTTGAGAAACTTTCTTCTTTTAATTAATCCAACAAAAACTTGGGTTCACAAAGAAATAGAGAAAAACTGTAGCAAACAACCTTAGGGTTCATAGATTCAAGAAGTCCCAAGGAAGGGTGAAGTTGTTTCATAAACTATTGCTATAAAAATGTAAAAAATATTGAAAGGGTAAAAAAATTTAGATTTGAGGGGGAGACTTAAATGTATGCACCCCCAGCTAAAACAATTAGCGCACTATCTATTTCACAAGTAATTGTCAATGACCCTTTTTGGTGGGTTTGTTGCTCTTTTCGTTGTTTTATGACTGACACGCGAGAGCACGATGTCTTCATGGCCACAAATAACAAGTTAGATAATCTTTCTGTTAAAAACAAAAAAGTCTTCTGATTGGTGATAATATTTTGAAACATCATTTTTTGAAGACTGCATTTAACCTAAATTGCATACTCTCATTTTCAGATGAGATAAAAAGACAATTGCAATCCAAAGATAAACCTTTAAATATATATTTGGAGATCATATGGCAAACACAAATAAAGAAGCTAAGTATATTCACTTTATCAAACACCATCAGCATGAAAAAGTGTTCATCAAATGAGAAGCCAGCTGGGAAAGGTTATGAAACAATACCAAAACAAGTTTACCCAAAGAAACTATCAAATGAAGTTTACCCAAAGATTATAGCCAAAGGAACAGTCAAAATGAGCCTTTTTCAGAGAGTAATCAATACGAAATCCAAGGTGGCAGAGAGTAATCTATATGAAAACTGAAACACTATTTCAAAAAGCAGTTGCAACGAACTAGCTTTAAATATATTTAAAATTATTTGTTTTGTATCTGACCAAAAACATTGTTTATCAAAATACTTCTCAGTATCATTAAGGCCTGGTCATCATTAACTCAGAATGGTGCAATTTTTACCCACAATAACTGGTGTTCTATTAGATTTTGTACCACTATGTTGAAGCTTCTGCCAAACTGGGAGGTATAACCTGATTTTGTAGAGCCGAAATAAAAAAGACACACTGTTAATAACTGTGTAGGAAAAATAATAGAAATACCTGCCATAAACAGGGAAAATATTCCAGGTGGGCCTAAAAAATAAGAATACCTTTTACAAGCTACCAAAGTTCGTGTACTGTACCGATTAGAATGACTACAGTTGATATTCACGTCAAAAGGACTAAATTAGTTTTAAAAAAATGCTAAAAAACATTGAAAAACGTTGATACCATTAAGGTCAAACATTGACTTCATACTTTTAAAGGAAATGAAACACAATTATTCAAAACTGACCCGACAAAATTTGACCCGTAAAAATTGAAAATACATGAAAGCTGAAAGAGTCTTTGATTTGCGGACATGGTCGTGGGAACTTTCTCTATCCTTGGACACTCTCAAGCTTTAGCAATTTTATACACGTTTTTCAGTGTTTATGAGATTCTGGTAGATCAGAACCTTTTTGAAAATCTTTATAACGGAAGAACAAGCGGCGCAAAAAATCGCAATGTAAACAGAGAATATCGAATTCCCGAAACTTTCGAAAGCCATTACCCGGCTTTTATAAATCCAATTTCAAAAATATTTTCAATTCCAGATAGCTCAGCCTCTTCTCTTTAATTGCATGTAAAAGTGTTATGATGTCTACAACTTCAATTTTTTGAATTTCCATGTCCTGGATAATTGTGCATGCGTTGAGAAGTGAAAACAATAAAACAATAGCAACGGAATTTAAGAGTGAACTTTCTCTGACTGATCCTCTACCATGTAAACGGGAGGCTGATCCGATACACTTTTGATCCATCACCGTGTAAACGGAAGGGTGATCCGTAACGTTTTGATCCGATACAAAAGTGATCCGATACCGTGTAAACAGGGTCTTAGATTGCCTACCATGTGTCCTTCAATAATTTGATTGGTAGAAGGTTACTATATATACGAACAACGTCTTTTATTCCATTTAGCTTAAAAATGATGTTGAGATGACATCAAAACGTCGCTCATTATTATCGTTAGTATTTATAATTAAATGTTACAAACATAATATTCTTATTAAAAGGCCTCTCGCAAAATTTAATATGTGCTTTGCGATAGGTTAAAAATATCGGCAACAGTTTGTTGATGGAGCGCTTACACGACATTGATGTGAATAATAAGAAAAAGTAACGTAAAGCTTTCATTGTTGTCTTTCTTGACTAACTTAAACGACACCTTATAACATAAATTAAATATAATTGCTAGTAAGTACCATTTTAGAAATTCCACAGCATTTCTGGAGAGGGTTTTGCGATAGGTTAAAAATATCGGCAATAGTTTGTTGATGGAACGCTTTACACGACATACAAATAATTGATGTGAATAAAAAGAAAAAATAACGTAAAGCTTTCATTGTTGTCTTTCTTGACTCACTTGAAGGACACCTTATAACATAAATTAAATATGTGCCAGTAAGTACCATTTTAGAAATTCCACATCACCGCACAAAGGTACAACAAAAGATTTAGCTTCTTGTGAATTATGTGGCACACAGGGTAATCACTCTCTTGATCCACTGATAGAGTTACCAAACTCTTAATCGAGTTACGAAATTATCAAATATAAAATAAGCTAAAAGTAAATTGTACTTAAGCATAATCTAACAACAAAACTGCATTTAAAAATAAATTTGTTCCAACAAATGAGTTCTTGTAAGCGTATTGCAAACAGAGTCAATGGTTTAAATATTTACCTCAAAAGGAAATACGAAACATGTTCAAAATTCCTAAATGACGTAAGATCATCTTGGTAAAAATAACATGAGATAATCTTGGAAATCAAGCAACCAATGTTCCAAAGAAAGATATAAATCAACAAACATTGATGTTTTACAAGAAACTGGAAAAGAAACAAATGCCAAAACAGAAATTTCAAAAAACGATGTCCACAAATTCTGATATGAAGTAAGAATCTGGCAAGCAATAATGTTCCCAATCTACTTTCAAAAATATTTGCTTTGAAAGATATGTGTGTACAAGAAATTAAAGGGATGCAATTAGAAAAATCATGACGGCAAATATTTTATCAAAACAATTCTAGTTTCTTTATTAACTATTGTCCTAGTTAAAAAAGAAACACAGAAAACTATCGGGTAGACCAAAAAAGAATTTCCCTTTTTGAAAGGTTATTTAAAATTAGGGGAATGACCGATCGAAGCAATTCGAACATTTTTTCAAAGTTGAAACATTAACCTAGATATTTCATATTTTGGGGGAATTTTCCGATATTTAAAATAGGCTGGCATGGAGTTTATCAACAAAGCGTTTTGTAAAATGTACGAAAAAGCAAAAAAAAAAGTCATACGGCAACCATCTTCATTTTGAGTTCTTGAACGTAAGCCAAATAAATAGGATTTATTGGCTTGGGAGTATATATCTTGTTTTTCTGACACTTTGGGACTTCTCTATATCCATTAGCCATGTTCATATTGTGTCTACAATTCCCCAAACAAGATTAAAGATCATTTTCATTGTCTCATTTTTCCTCTCTTTTTTCCTCTCTTTGTAAAATCCACATATTCGACCTATTTTAAATACCTGAAAAGTCCCAAAAATTTCAAACTTTATGTCTCAGCTTAAAAAATATTTTAACTGTTTCAATCGGTCATTTCGTGATTTTATATAACCTGTGGAAGAGAGAACTTTTTCGCGCCACCTTGTTGTGCAATGGATGGGAAAGTGCAGGGATTAAGAACAAATTAAAACACTACAATTAATTCACAAATTTATAACAACAACAAATTACAAAAACATTACAAAGAGTATTACCAACAAATCATAACACCAGCAAACTTGGGAGATGTTAAAAAACAATAATCCCACTCCAAACTCTCAAAAATAACACATGTAGAGGGCTAATTATTTTATCCTTTCTAATTATTTTATGGTAACTTTCTAAATGGCTTGAACTTTTGTTAGGTCTAAAATTGAGTACCTTCTCGGCTACGTAATACTTCCATGCGTAAACCAAGTACTAATGCTCTGTTGAATTTTTTTAAAAATCAATCAACTATAAAACTCAGGTAAAATTTTACAGCACCACAAATTTGAATTTACAACACCACAAACTTAATTTACAACTCCACAAAACCCTTACAAAACCACGTTAGAATAATGCCTGAAAAAGTGCATATACACTGTGGAGAAAGGGGCCAAACCTAAATCGTACATCTATCGTTATTATCAGCTTATTCTATTACTATTTTGCGTACAAGGGAGCAGAGGGTAAAATTAACGCGTAAGTACTTAGTTGCACATATTATGCCCCGTTTTCAAAATTGTTTAATCGATCTTGTGGCTTTTCAAAAATCTTCTGGGAATTTAAAAATAACTAGCCTTACGAAACACAGTTTTCTGGTGTCAATTTTTTCAATCATTTAATGGAATTAAAATTCAAAATTTTCAGGGCACTTTAAAAATTTCTTTACATTTTTTAATATTAATAAATCAATAGAAACTGATTCAACGGTTCTATATTTTCTGAAACTGTACTGCACTGCACTTCTTTCAAATTTGATAAACTGATTGAATGATAAAAATAGTTTTCAATATCAGCATCATTTAGGATTTAGTAACGCATTATATTGCAATTTTGATTTAGAAGCATTAAATAAAGTGAAATAAATAACGTACATTAATCAGTTTTATAATTTTGCAATAACAACAATAGTAGAGCCAGTAAATGTCTAAACCCGATGAGTTAAGACTGGTTCCAATTTGTTCGTTTGGGACGTTGATATAATATATACCCCCAAAAACCTAATGTAAACACATTTCTAACGTTCCTCACGACTCTTACGACTGGGCGCAGAGATAGATGCTATCTCAGCGACCCCAAATATCCACGCTTTCAGTGAATTTCGAAAACTGGAAACCAGCCCATGACCCTAACGACCCTAACGTGTGGAAATTTTGGCGTGAAAGTGGATTGCTATGGCATGGGACCCTGCTTTCATGCACGACTCAAAAGACCCGAATAACTCAATGGAAATCAAACTGTTTTTTAGAGTCGTAAGTCTTTTCATTTTTTTACAACGACCAAACGACCCAAAGTGGAAACCAGGCTTTACTTCGCTCGTCCCTTAAAATTCCCTCGACAACGGGAGGACGGCAATTGCAGCTTCACCTGTTTCTTGGTTTAAAGTTTGCTAGTTGGCCAAACCCATTCAGTAAAAATAAAAACAATTCTTTCATGCTACATTTTATAGACTGTAATGTTTTGTCTGACTGTAATGACTGTAATCTTTTGTTTGCCAATAGACTGTAGACTGTAATTTTTTGTTTTCCAATAGACGGTAATGTTTTGTCTTTTCAAATCCGGAGCATGTGCCTAAATAAGTGATACTGTATTTTACATTTTCTGTGAAGAAATATGACGCAGGCCCTGCATTTATCGAGAACATTAAGTATCTTCGTGGGCAGACAGTTAATGTATTTCACCTAAAGATAAACAATAACGTTTTAGCTTTAGCCAATATTTTTAAAGAGTTAAATCTCTGAAAAGATACAAAGTTGTGATTGCAAAATGCAAGATGGCGGTTTAGACGGAATTGTTGTTATCAATGTTAAAATCTCTAATTTTACCCCCAAAATTACTTCTAGACTCTAGACGCGTGAAAACTAAAATTAAAGCTGAACTGAACTGGCCTGAAATTAGCATATTAGATTATTTTTCTATTGAGTATGGTTATACGCATGCGTCACAATGGTTTGGCGCGACACGGCGCGACTGTTGATTTTAAAACGGCACGGCACGATGCGACGCATCGACCAAGGCGGGAGATCCTTGGGGTATGGTTCGTGAGAGTCGCGCCGTTTTTTTTAAATTTTAAAAAAATATAAATTCAATCTAAAAAGTTTACAATAACGAATTACCTAAGACTACGAATGAGCTACCATACAATACTACAAAACGATACCAAGGGGAGCAAAAGAGAACATAAACCTCTCCATTCACATGGAGAACATAAACCTAAAATACTACAACTATACAATTACGAAAAACTACATATAAACAAAAGAATAAAGGGACGAGACTCAACGACAGGGGACTTTACGAAAATGGACTTGGTATGGTGATTGAGTTGCATTTAGCTAGATTTTGGTGATCTTAATTGAAGCAACCGGTTGTGTGGATATAGATTCAACTCGAGTATTTTTCTGTTGAGGTCATTTGGGAGGTCTTTATTACCATATAATAAAAGTTGCGTCAAAACTTCATTTGAAAGATTGAGAAGGTTCCGACGTTGAACCTCAAACGAAAGGCAAAGAGCGAATCGAGACTCGTGCAACAATAGTACATTGGTAAATACCTCAAACGTTTTTGCAGAATTACGGTAATTAATTAAGCATTAATTAAGAAATTTTGACACCAAAACAGACGATTCTGAGGAGGAAAGTCTCAGCAACGAAAACACCTGTCGAAAAATATTATTTTATAATTGCATTGCTATTTGCAAAAAAAACATAAAAAGCAATACGCAATAAAAACGGTACATACAACAGTGGTTACAAGCATAAAAAACCATGATAATAAATGCAATAAAATTACAGCGTTATTTACCACTTTTCCCCAGATTATAAATAGAAATAAAGAAAAATGGCCTTTATAGAGTATCGCTGCTAGAAACACTGCATTAAACAACAGACGAACATAGTATTCAACTGACAATTCTAATACCTGTTTTTGAATGGGAATTGATGATTGGTAGCAGTTTAATAGTCTTAAGAGATAGAATGGGATAAGATGACGTATGCTGTTGTATTTTTCGTTTGCCGATGTAGCAGCTGCCTGCCGCTGTTCATCGTGTATCTCCCGCTCAACTAAAACTACTGCAATAATTCGATTAAGCCCCCTTCTCGGGTAAGCCCCCCTCTGATATTCTGTCAGATTCAGTAAGAAAGACAACACATTGATTACAAACTTTCCATAATTTTTTTTGTACTACTATAGCAATGTTGAGTTTCATATAAGATAACTTGTTTAGGTAATACTCATGGCTTTTTTAGATAATACTCTCAGGGAAGCTGACTTTTGAAAAAGCCCCCCTCTCAAATAAGCCCCCTCTCGAATAATGGTTGGGTAAGTTTTTAACTTGATTTTTTCGTAAATCACTCTTTTGGATAAATTCTGGCACCGGAATTCAAATCTATAGTCTATATTCCAACATTTTAATACATAGGAGGGAAAATTGGGGGGCTTGTGCAGAAAATAAAAAACATTTAAGAAAATTGAAAGTAACCCTCCCGGGTAATACGCTGAATTCAAATTTAAGATGCCTAGGTTTAGTGGTGGGGGGGGGGGGGGGGAAGCGAGGGCTTTTGACGGAAATTATAAAGTT
>JAYJMH010046672.1:0-14217 GCA_036873815.1 Phacellophora camtschatica
ACTGTGTCATGCAGTTCGTATGAGTTGGCTTTTGCGCTCGATCTTAGTTTTTGCAAATGTATTTGATGTTGTTTCCTTTTATATATTCCGACACAATATGTAGCTGTGTTTAAATAGCGCTCGTGGCAACTGTCTGTAGTATAAATGATTTAATCTGTTTAGAGTATAGCAATGATAGAGAACATATAGTTCGATATCTTAAACTGTAGAAAAATTAGCACCAAGAATCCAAGCAGTCCAAGATAAAAAATTGCAATTTTCATGGAATTTCTGTCAAGTTTTAAATTAAGTTTATCTTAATTTTAAATTTTAAGGTTTTAAATCAATGAAATATTTCAATATATAAAAATTCTTTTTAAGAGCCACATATTGGGGCAAAAATAAATCACCCTTCGTGTGGAACAGTTAAGATTTCAAACAATCGTGTAATTGGTGGCATTAATGCAGCAAAAGGAGCTTGGCCATGGCAAATTGGTATGTACCAACAAGGATCATTTAAATGTGGAGGGTCGTTAATTGCTCCTAACTGGGTATTAACAGCTTCTCATTGTGTAGTTTCTGGAGGAGTAACTGATGGTCCATATGGATACAAGATTGTTGTTGGCGATTTAAACAGAAACATCAATGAAACAACGGAAAGAGCGCACGAAGTTGATTTGATCATTAGTCATCCTGAATATAGTAGAAGCACTATCAATAACGATATCGCTCTAATGAAACTCAAAACTCCAGTAATGCTGAACGATAATGTGAACACTGTTTGCGTTCCAAACAAGACAATTGCAATTGGATCCAAGTGCTATATTACAGGTTAGTAGATAATTATTCAAGAATAAAGTGTAATATGGATATAAATTTGAAGTTGTTTGACATGCGAGTTACAATTTTTTCTGTTCCAATAAATTTTAACTGTTCCTAAAAACATGTTGTACTAACTTTATACTAAATAATTTAAAACTAGGAACAAATTAAATGTTGCTAAAATTCATTTGAAGAATGTTGCAGTTGAGGAAAAATTTATTTTTTCAAAAGATTTCTTTATCAAGACGTTATTGACAGAATAATATAAATTTAATTTATACGAGTGCTAATAATATTTTAAAGGATTAGTTCATGAGCTGAGGGCACTTGTCACTACCAC
Organism: Phacellophora camtschatica; assembly: GCA_036873815.1. NCBI lineage: Eukaryota > Metazoa > Cnidaria > Scyphozoa > Semaeostomeae > Ulmaridae > Phacellophora > Phacellophora camtschatica. Next base: position 1,142 of record JAYJMH010046672.1, read on the forward strand.
TTGGGGGGAATAACTTTGATGGTATTTTTCTTTAAGGGTAAGACCCCAATAGTCGGAAATGGCATGATAAACATTTTTAAAATGGGGCATCTAGAAAAAAACGGGGGGTCAAGCATTGAAAAATTCAGTTCTGAACCTTTATAAAAATAAAGCTCCGTTGAACGATTTACTTAATAGTTAACAAAACCAACTTAAAACTAAAAGAAAGAACTTTTAAAACTGGACACGACTGCACTTACAGAATCTTGATATCTTGTTTAAACCAGGAGATATGATACCTTGATCATTAAAATTGTGACGCCACAACATAGTTACTCCTTAGCAACAAGAACATTCTTCTGTTTCAGAAATTCCTTCTGTTGCAGAAAGATCAAAATTGTTTTGAACACTGGGTTTGAACAGAAGAAAAGAGGAAATACCCAATCTCAGCAAAACAAATCTGGACACTGGGTTAAAAACTTCACCATTAGTTTCAGAACTAAATTCGCAAAACGCCACTGTCAGAATTCACATCTGAGTCTTCTTCCTCTTCTATAATAATTTAAATGTTCACCTTCCTCTTTCTCTACTGTTTTTCTTTCTTATCGTATTTCAAACAATTTGTGATGCAAATAAATCTTCTTGAATCACACAACTAAGAGCAGTTGCATGCTAGACATTTCAGGACAGCACTTAACCAGTTAACAAGAAGCATACTTTGCCAGCAGCATATACTTCGAGGGACAACTAACGCGACCCTGGAGAAATTTTGTGGCGCAGGACATTGCATAGGATAGCTCATTTATGCCACTTTTGGGCTTGCAAATGTGAGAAACCGTTTGAAAAATTCTTATAATTCTCCTATAACTACCAAAAAGGAAACATTTTTCACCGAACTTAACAACGTTAGATTTCTGACAAATGATTTTAAGCGTTGGCTTCTGAAAACATTTAATCAGCAATTGGACAATAATGTTGGAAATATTAAGAAAAAAGCAGTCACAAGTATGTCGTTGAATGGATGGGTGTAGACACAGCACCAAGTGCTATCCTAGAATTTATGTCTTCCAATGCTTTCGGCCATGGGATTCAAGAAGATTTAGCTGAATTGCACAGATGGTCTTCTTCGATAATATCTTCGTTTTCAATTTATCACTTGCAACTTGGTTCTCTTGCAATTCCTAATGGAGATTATTTAAAAGGTATAACAATGACGAGAAACACCATTTTATAAATTTAGACATAATTCAACCTAATTCAACCTGATGGATCCGGTTGTAAACGTTCCGGGGTTCTACCCCTTCGGCCCTTCCAGCATTTTCATTCACCAACTGCACCCCTAATTTGAGCAGTGATAAAAATTTCATTAAGTAGACTGAACTTTTAAATTATCATAGAAAAGGAATGGACTATAGATGTGAATTAATTCGGAAAGTTACAATGCAACTAGGTCGAGTCTAAGGGTGAAGTTTTACCCCTGTACCCTTTATGGCTTATTGCTTTCAGAGCAAATTTTGCTAACATTGGGTATTTTCCTCTTTTCTTCAATTCAAACCCAGTGCTCAAAACAATTTTGATATATCTGCAACAGAAGGCACTTCTGAAACATGAGAATGTTCTAGTTGCTAAGAAGTAACTAGGTCGTGACGTCACAATTTCTAAGATCAAAGTATCCAATCTCCGGATCTGAAAAAGATATCAAGATTCTGTAAATGCTGTCTTATTCAGTTTCAACAGTTCGTTCTATTGGTATTACGTTGGTTTTGTTATCCATTAAGTAAAACGTTCAACGGAGCCTTATTATTTATAAAGGCTCAGTACTGAATTTTCAATGTTTGACCCCCCGTTATTTCTACATGCCCTATTTTAAAAATGTTTATTATACTATTTCTGACTACTAGGGTCATACCACTCATGAAAATCACAACCAATGTTATTCACCACAAGTGGTAGTGACAACCCCTATTTTCAATTCTCGGCTCTTTGACTAGATATCTATTTGTTCATAAACGAAAACTTTTTTTGTTGATATTCTTTAAAAATAATAATGTGACTTTTTATTCTAGAATAAAAAAAACAAATACAAGTAAATACAATGACAGTAAATAACGAGAATAAAAACATTTTTTTTTATTCTTAGAATATTTTTTTAATACTTTTTCAAGAAAAATATAATAAAATATTAAAAGCAGCAATGTGATTTAATTCATGGTTAATATTCATGGTTAAGCAATACAATTAAATCCATCTCCAGATCTTATTTTGCTATTTTTTTTAAACTAGAATATACTCATATCAGTAAGGTAACAAATCAAACTTAGGATAAATTAAAAATATTACCTGTTTCCAGTTGCACTCCACCACAATATCAAGCTAAAAAGAATAAAACAATAAAAACTATAAATTTATATTATTGCATTTATTCTTTAAAGTTGGCTCTTTTTCAATAAAGACTTTATTTTAGGTTGGGGCAAAACCAAGCATCCTGGTGGTTCGCATCACTTGCTCCAGCAAGCAATGCTTCCAGTTTTAAACACAGCCTTATGCCAGAAGAAATTAGACAAAATGAATTGGGGATTAAGAATGACAGACAAGATGGTATGCGCCGGGGAAGAGGGTTCTGTGAAAAGCGGTTGCCATGGTGATAGTGGTGGCCCATTTGTGTGTCCAGATTCCACCAATCGCTTCTTTTTGCATGGAGATGTAAGCTGGGGATCTCCTCGATGCAATACATCTGATGTATTCTCAGTCTTTGCACGTGTTACGAAATTTAATGATTGGATCGTTAGTACTTTGAAGGACAATTAACTCATTGTTATTTTTGCTTGTCAACATAAAAATGACTACGATTATATGATTATGATTATTAAAAATGACTGAATATGATTATTGAATATTTGTTTATGTCATGCTATCATTTCCTTGCACAAGTATGTGATTATTTGTTTGTACTCATACAAGGATACTTCTGATCACTTGGAAATCCTAATCTTCGTATTGTGTTTATATTGTTTCTCTCAAAGACTCTTTTGCATTATTGACTAACATGCTCCCATTTAATTGACACGGGTATCCAAGAGATATTGATCATGAGAAAAATTGATCATGAGAAAATTTCAAAACTTCCTTGACAGCAAAGCAAAAAACATTAGTTAGAAACAAGTCATCTTTATTTCTAAACGTTGAAATTTCATACGAAAATTTACAAGATGAAAGTTTTCATCCGGTCTTTGGTGAAATACATCTTAATTGCAGTTTGCGATTACATGGGTAAACTGTCAAACCTGGAGATGTAGAAAAACTAGAGGCACAGTTAGTTTGGCCGCTTCTGCAGGCGCAGTTAGTTCGGCCGCTCTCAAAAAACCAAAAAATGCTGTACAACAATTAGCCCAAAACATGCAGTCATTGAAACTTGTCAAATTCAACTGTAATTTCATCATATGCAGAACTAACAGGGTAATCGGCAATTTATGTTTAATTGGCTTTTTATCCAGTCATTTTAGCCCCCTGGTGACAAAAGGAAGACGAGCACACCCTGTGAGAGGGTCAGAGAAACCATTATTAATCTGTAGAGCGCGTAGAGCTGACAAATACCCTCTGACGGATGATGATTTACAAGACTGGCTTAAATTACCGATGAATCGTAATAAGGTCAACTCAGTAATCGGAAAAATTGAACCATTTTCATTAAAAAATTTGTGTTCGGTGAAAAATTTAATTTCCTGGATTTTGCGCTGACGAATATGTTTTTTGGGTGTTAACTGCCAAGGAAGTTTTCAAGAGATATTGCCAATCTGCGTCCAACGCGGGAACAAGAGACATTTTAGATAGTCCTGTGTTACTGGTAGTGAATTTATGGCCGCATTTGGGGTAACATTGATGAATGCCTGAAATTCGAAGCGAGACAGTGCATCAGTTTTTATGTTTTTGTGTGAGTGAGTGAGTTATCATATTTAACGTGCCTAGCCCGCAAAAGTCTCGAGATGATTTGTTTCCAGCAGGGGACACGGGTTATACATAACCTTTAATTTTTAAGCACATACACTTGCTATTCTTGCAAGGTATACGTTTCTGCGCTTGGCGCAGGGGGGGCACGAGGGCGACCCCGGTCCTTCTTCTCGATGTTACCATGCCTCGTGATTCCGTTTGCTTTTTCCTAGAATTACAGAGAGTTAGCAGCTCTCCTCACACTTTCGCAGCAAGTATGAGCTTGGTGGGATTCGAACCCACGACCTTGTGGTTATGAGTCCGGCGCCTTAACCACTACGCCATGCTTGCCATTTTTTTATCCTGGAATGTGCACAGTAGTAAATTTAATATTTAATAAAATGGCAAGAATTTACAGCTCGCGTAAGAGATACGCCAGATGCCGATCAAGAGAAGTCCCGTATTTGAAACAATTTACAACAGCCATATTATCGCATTTAAAAGCTATTCGTTTGGGATTCCATAAAGAAGTCCATTGTTTGGCAACTAAGAAAGTTAGTACCAGTTCTTTTATGGCAATATTTAAACCTTGTATGCCTTCGGGTTAAACCTCTACGAACCATTTATCATTAAAGATGGCTGCAAACCCACGAATTCCTGCGGCATCTGATACAATATTTATACCTGGTGCTATATCCCAGGTTCTATATAGGAAAAGGCTTCTCCCGTTCCATTGTGAAAATAAAGTCCGCCACCATTTTAAATCGTCAATTTCCCAAACAGTTAGTCTTACTTTGTGATGTAGTTCTTTCACCGAATATGCCCTATCCATTAGTCGTCGCAGCAATGGCCTACCAAGTACAATCGCCTGGCAACAAAGCTGTAATAAACTAATCAAAGAAAGATTATCCCGTTTTAGGCCGTTTTTTCTTCCAAACCACTTGTTTAGTTCAGTTCCAACTTTGAACAATTTTTCATCCGGTAGGCGCAGTTTTAGACGGTTTTCATCGAGCATAAATCCTAGAAACATAATAATTGTAGAGGGCCCTTCAGTTTTTTCCTCCGCTAAAGGAACCCCAAGTTGTTTGCATATTTCTTCACATATAGTTAAAGACTGCGCACAACTCAAAGATTTAGCCGAGCCTATCTGAAAAAAATCATCCATGTAGTGTTGCCCATTGGCTGCTAAGGACCTCTGTTCTTTAAACACAGACAACAAAACATCTCAAAATTTGGAAAATATTTGCGGAGCTGAATGCAAACCAAAAGGAAAAGCCAAGTCAACAAAATATTGTCCGTTCTATTGCAAACCCAGTAACCACCGATCTTGTTCCCGAATTGGCAGAAGTCGATAGGCCCATTTGTGATCATATTTTGCCATCAGCGCCCCTTTTCCAAAGTCATTATCTTTGATTTAGCTTTGCCGATCCCATCGTAATGCACTACGGCCCTTTCGTTTGGAATAAGCGAATTCACACTGCTGCGACGAGGAAACGAAAGATCTGTAATAAGACGCCATTTACCCGGTGTACGTTTTGGAATTACACCAAAGCGATTTATTACTAAATGCTGGATGGGTGATTCAGAGAAAGGTCCCGCCATTGACCCATATCTTAATTCTTCTTGAATATACCTGTCCACCACTTCTGGCGTAAGATAGGGGGAGTGACAGTTACGCTTTGCTGAAACTGGCATGCCTTCATCGGCTCCCAAATTAAAATCGAACGTTAACCCCACAAAGAACCCAAGCAGCATTCACATAAGAAGAAAAACTTTAATAATAGCGCCAAAAAAATAAATTTAAATGTAAGATCACAGCCGGAACTAGTAAAATAAATTGTTATAGAATAAGTTTTCTTCTCGTACTAGTCATTTGTCCTTGTGTTTCTTTCTAGAAATAGGCTCTGCAGATGGGGAACGACGACGTTTTCTCCCTTTTTTGGAGGTACTAACCTTGAAGCAATCTATTTTCTTGTGGTTCCCATGGCATACTCGGCAAACATGCTGAAACTTACAATGTTTGAAAGTACAACCACGAGAATTCTAATTAAAGAACGTCTAGCCTTCTTTGTTACCGACCGCCAACTTTTTTTGTGTTTTTTGCTGCGGATTGGGCACCCTGAGTCAGCACTGTCAACATATATAATGTCGGATCCATTACTGACCACTCCAACACAGAATTGTCCGCAGCTTGTTTGCGGAAGGCTTGGTCATATTGGAACCACCCTGTCCCTAGTACATCGCGATGGACCTTGTCAATAATTAAAAGATACGCAATCAAGGCCCCTAGTTTTTCGGGAGATTGCTTAGCTACGACGGCAGCATATACGCCCCAGGCTTCTGACCAAAAACCTCTATCCAACGCACAGCTCCCATCAATCCTAAATAATTTTCTGCCAGACGAAACGCAAACTTAAACTCAAATTTTAACGCTGAAACCTTTGAAAAGACTTCTTGAACGTTAAACGAACAAATTTGCTTGGCTATGTTATCGAATTCAAAAGGAAGCCACTAATTCTTTTCTTTGCTTATTCCGTCTCTGCCAATTTAGATATTTGCGCAAGCGAAAGCATTAAGGACTTATCGATGCCATTATCTACTCAGCACTTAATACTAACAACATGCTTACTTATAAGTAAATTTCTTGCCGGAAAAACGCCTGCAAATGAAAGACTAACCGGCCAAACATTTCTGTAATATAAATTATTGTCATTTCTGAAGAGCAAAAACAGACCCTTGTTGGCGAAGATTTAATTTTCAAAATTAAATTTTCGATGGCCTCGCTTTGATGACGAGACATTTGACATTCTAGGTTTTTACCTGCACATCTTTGCCTTCCGAATTAAGTTGGCTTAAGTTGCATTTAACCCGTACTAAACAAAAATTTCAAAATTTCCTTGAGAGCAAAACAAAAAAACATTAATTAGAAACAAGTCATCTTTAGTTCTAAACTATGAAATTTCATACAATTTTTGAAAGGTGAAAATTTGCATCCGGTCTTTGGTAAAATACATCTCAATTGCAGTTTACATGGATAAACATTCAAACCTAAAGATGTAGAAAAACTCTGAAGAAAGATAACTGCTGTGAAACTATTTTTTATGATAATCATTGTAATATATTTGTTAATCAGGGGTGTCCTGGGGATTTTCTTGATGATTTAAAATATAAAATATCTCTGCTACCACAAATTTCAAAATTATCGAAAAGATCATAAATGACCAAGTACAAAAGTACCTAAGTGACCACAAACTATAAATAAATACCAATCTGGCTTTTGCAAAAACCACTCCACTGATACATTCTTATTACACTTAAATGATAAGATACACCAAGGGTTTTAAGAATAGAATGCTCACGGGCATGATTTTAATAGACCTACAAAAAGCTTTCGACACGATAGATCATAGAATTTTCCTAGAAAAAATGGTCTACATTGGTTTCACTGACGAGACCATCCTATGGTTTAAGTCCTATCTACATAATCGAACATTTTGGTACACGTAGGGGGAAAATACTCTAATCCTGGCATTAAAATATTTGGGGCTCCACAAGGATCATTTCTGGGTCCACTGATCTTTCTCCCATATGTAAACGATATACCGCAGGCAGTGAATTACGAGGTACTTTTGTACACCGACGATTCCTGTTTAATATTTAGGGAGAAAAAGGCAAAAAAATAGAGGAAAATTTAAATAGAAATTTAAATTCTCTCTGTGATTGATTTATAGAAAATGAGCTAAGTATTCACCTTGGTGAGGATAAAACAAAAATTATTCTTTTTGCACGCAATAAGAACAAGAATACAAAGAAACTAAACATAAATAGGGTGGACATCCACTTCAAACAACACTCACAAGTTACAAATCTTTGATGCGTTCTAGATGAGGACTTTTTGGAGAGCCAATGGCGACAAAAATGCTTGGATATATAACTGGCAGATTTTTCTAAATTACAGCCTCCGAAGATTACTCTTTATTGGCTTTATTCAGCCTCATTTTGCTTATATGTCTTCTGCATAGTACTCTGTTCTGAAAAGCAGATAATCCAAAAAAGTCCAAACAGCACAAAATAAGTGTATACGTTTCTGTTTAAATTTAAAAATGCTACACACATGGGAGCCAAAGATTTTCAAAAAATCAACTGGCTGCCAAAAAAAGAAATGTTTGTGCAATGTATATGTACAGATGTTATTAAATTCGTCAAGAACGCCTCAACAGCCTATTCTTCCGAAATGTTCCACCCTGTTGATCAGAGCCGTGCCAGTCGAAGATCGAAAGACAAGTTAAATCTCGCCTTACGTAAAAGTAACTCATGTCAAAAATATTCATCATCGCCCAAGTTATGGAAACAATTATAATCGGATCAAAAATCCACAAACAATATAAATACTTTTAAACATAAAATCAAAAATGTTTTTAAATTTGTATTTATGTCTTTATTTCTTATTCATTTTTTTCATTATGAATTGTGTTAAATTTTATCCTGTTATTTAACTTTTAAATTGTAAACTTTTAATAATTCAGTGGCAAATAAAACTAATTTACTAACTAAGGAAAGTCGTTTATGTTTAAATATTTATTAGCTTTTGTCAGCCTTAACACCACCACCACAGCTATACACCTTTTCAACTAAACGACCTCGTATTGAACATTTTCCAAATTTCTTTAAATCTCTTCAAATGACATTTTTGAATGTAGCTGTTAAACATTGATCTAGATACAAATTTTCATAATTATAGGGTTCATAATGTTGATTTTGTGACGATATATAGTTTGAAAAATTATGAAGGGTTTAACCGCAAAAATCGTTAGGGGTGAAACTTTACACCCTCGGACATTATTCAAGATCAAATCCCTTACAGAATTTCAAGCTCTTTGTTTTCATATAGTTAACAATATAAACACTAGGAGAGTGAAGATTTGCACACGAACCAACTTCTTGGTGCTAAATCTAAATTCAGGGTCAAAATTTAATATAAAGAAAAATTTAAAAAATTCCAAAACGAGGCCGCTTTTGTTAATTGAATACGGTTAATTGAAAAGGTGTATTATTACTATGTTAGCCTTTTGCTAATCAGCTTGGTGCTGGGGTCTCCATCTCAGCTTGCCACCCGAAACAATCGGCGTCACACACCGCCCCCGTTGCCTTTATCCAAAACTTCCTTCCACCGCTCGAGCTCGAATTTGACTTTTTCCGGACCACCTCTCCTGTTCATGTGACGGTTTGTGTCTGTTTTTCGATTCCCCCTCTTCCGAGTCGTCAAAACTCATCGTCTACTGCTCTAGGCCGCCGTTGTTTACAGCTCTATTGTTCCCACGCTAATTGCTTTGTTCTGGGTTGATTCCACTGTTTCTTCGACTTGGCTTAATCCCTTTGTTCTCCATCCATCCTTGAGGGCAGTTTTTTAAATTTGCTTATTGAAGATGAATGGCCGCCACACGGCTTGCTCTCCCCTCGCCAAAGTTCTCATCTACCAAAAGCTTTGCAGTACGAGCATCTTTTCCTCCGTTTTTTCTTCCAAAAAATGACAACTTCATCTCCAAAACTTTCCCATTTCCTTCGATGATACTTGAACGAAATTTCACAAACATTTTCATCCTGGCTTATAGTTAAACGAAATTTCACAAGCATTTCCACTTTTATTTTCCTTTTTGTTTAAGGTAGGCAACTGGTCGAAAATTCAAAACTTCAAGAAATTCTCTAAAAAACAAAATTCATGGATGTACTTAATTTGACATCCTGAAAAAAATTCGTCATCAATTAATAATAAACTCACTTTGTTAACATGAAAACCGCAACCAAAAGCCAAGATATTAAAGAACATGACACATTGATGTTTGATAAGCTTCTCTTATCGGGGGCTGTTGCCCCAAACCCACGCTGTTTATCATTGTATGTACGTCATTCATAAAACACATTATAAAAGACACCATATTCATGCTCTAAACGGGGGTTTAGGGGCCGCAGCCCCCACGAAAGACGAAATTAATTGCAAATAATTATGTTTTATCTGTCAAAGGTATTTTGGTGGTTCACTCATTTGAACAATAGGCCTAATTGTGGACAAGGGACCACAATTTGTTCACATGGCAGAAAGCTGTAAATTTCATTGATGCTGTCAGCTAAAGAATTTACTCTGCCCTGACAAAAGCGCAACAGACAACCATAAAACGATGCGCTGCTGCCAAGGCTTTCAGAACCGTGACCAAGCAAGTAACCCAGTACGCACATACGAAAATACAATTGAATGCACTGGGTGAATAGGACGACGACAAGGCAGGTAAAATGGCTAGAAGGATTAATCAAGGTTCTTGGGTTTTTGATCATTTTTTTGAGATCCAAGTGAACATTGGCATGTGTCGTTTTATCGACATTAGGCGATTGTCCTTGAAGGAACTTTACCAGCACTCCTTAATTTCTAACAGCAATCTTCGTGAAATTCCTAACAAAAAGATACATCGGAGAATAAGAACATGATGTAGGTAAAATTCCCTTTGGTAAAATTTGTCTGTGGCTGGTGATATTCTTATTGAACGCTATAGACGTTTCGTATTAAAGGATAGAAACATTATCAAAATTCCATTTTGGTGCTAATCTTAAAAGGTTATTTTTAGAAAAATTAAGTAAAAGGGTAAGCTGATGTCTAAACGTTGCATTTTCTGGTTACAGCTTGACCTTTAATACGAAGAATTACTCAAATTTTCCAAAATGTAAACACAAGGTGCTGAGAGAAATTACGGGCCTCGGGAAAATTTATTGTTTCAAGGTCCCTTTTTACTGCTTCCACTTATATTTACAGGATTAAAGTATATTAACTTTTGAACATTTTATATTTCAAAGAATCAAAAAATTCATATTTGAAGAACGAACACACCTAAAAGTAAGATATGTATAAAAGTATTTAAAAAATGGTTGAGGATAAAGGAAAAAAAGATGTTGCAAGAACGACAAAATATATAAACGAGTAAAACAACAAACAAATTACAAACAAAACAAACAAGCTAATAGCCATAAACAAATTAATATTTTCAAGAACGAACAAATATTTCTATAAAACGATAAACAAGTATAACGATCCTAGGAGTTGAGAAATAATTTTTGCAAGAACGAAAAATGGTACGAAAACGATTTAATATTGGCAAGAACGAAAAAAGCAAAATATTAAATACATGAAAAACGAATGGAACGATGTTCATGGGGAAACAAGAAAGGCTTAAATTTACACTTGAAAAGTACGAACAAATAAACGAGGGCGGCGGTAACAACAGAGACAAATATTTTCTTGCTTTTCTTGGAAGTTTCTAAAACTAAGGCGTGTATAGAAGATCAATATAGATTTTGTGGCATTTTTTAGAAAAGTAAATTTTGATGACGTCATCATAACGTAACTTTTTTAAATCAAAATACAAAGTAGGAACATTCGGATTCGCATTCAGCACGAATAGAGCTTTCGATTGATGTATAGAAAGTATAATTAACAGAAAAAATTCACGGGAGCGCTTCAGCAGACAATTGGAAAGAGACTAAAACAAAGCGCTGAGTTTGGAAATCATCGTGATTGTGCTTTTGTCAGACCTTGCCGTGAGCGATGTCTCTGCTATCGTAAATTGATTTGTTGTTCGAATGTGTTCGAAATTACAAGAAAAAGGCATAATTTTGCGATGGAGAAATTTGATGATGCCGAAAAATTGCCTCATGAAATTTATTAAACAGTGAATGTTTGCAAATTCTCCCGGGAAAGCGGGGTACTCCCCGTTATTAACTAATATATTTTCTGTATAAATAGTTGTGTTTGCTCAAGGGCAAGGAAGGGTTTTTTTAAACAAGTTGCAAACTTACCATTTTACAAAACAGACTTTATTGCAAAAAATGAAGAAATATCCTTAAATTCCATAAAACTCGCAACAAAGAGAAGCAAACTGTCTTTCAGGCCAAAAATCCAAGCAATCATGATGTTGGCTTTCTTTGAATCATTTTTCGATGTCGTCTGTTGAGTTCTTTCAAAAGTTATTATTTGCTAATCAAAAGGACACCAGTATTTTGGTTAAAAATCCCAACAGTTCAGACCTATGCTAATAAGCAAGTTAAAATTAAGATTTTACAAATTTTCCCAAGTAACTCCGATTGGCCTTTGGCTTTATCACATGTTGAGCTACAATCTCTCCATGTTTCAGCGGAGGGCAAGAACCAGTTTTTAAATAATTTTCAGTTTTCAAAATCGTAATTTCATGTGAACTGTAACACTTCGAATTTGGCCATTAAATTGCACATTCCTTGAAGCTTTTGATGAAATCTTTAAAAAACGTTGTTCGCCGAAGATCAAACCAAAGAACTCACTTGCTAGATTGAATTTAAAATAGCGCGCGCATTTCAGATAGCAGCCGGAAAGGGGAAACGCTGCCTCTGGCCGCAGCCGCCATTTTCTGCAAAAGGAGCAAGAAGCCGAGCTTTGCCAGCCTCGTTTTACATTATTTCACTATGTTGCAAATTCCAAAAAAAATATATATTTGCAAGAGCCATAAAAGTGGTTGGTTGACAACAATCAAAAAAGCTAATTACCACCAAATTTTGCAAAAGCAACTATAAATAAATAAAATAGATATTGTGTGATGTTGCATTACATATTTCCAAATTTCACAAACATTTTCACCAGATTATGCACACACAAAATCTTACACAAAATCTTGCAAGTATTTCCACTTGCCTTTTCATCCAATTATAATCACTTTTGAGCAATTTATATTAGAACAAAAAAATAAACGAGGGCGGGAGTAACAACAAAGCGAAAGATTTCTCTTTCTTTTCTTGGGAGTTTTTAAAAGGCGTGGATACAATGGCTGTGGGGTAACGGGGGGACACAAATACATGGGCAGAAACAAGAACTAATTTACGTTGAACAAATAGTAATTAATAAATTGTTTGAAATTGCCATTTTTCTTGAAAATTTTGAGAAATTATTAACTCGCAACTAGTCAATTTGGAAGAGGTTTTTCCAATAACATTTTGAAATTTCTTAAATTATTTGATGCTGTCAAAGATTATGGAAAAGAGACTGGATAGGACAGCAGATTCAGAACAATAGGTGGCGTGTGTCTGTTCTGTTCAGCACGCTATTTTGAAGTTGAAGGCATGGTTCATTTCCGGTTGAAGTTTTGCAATGGAGTTTG
>JAYJMH010046683.1:0-14217 GCA_036873815.1 Phacellophora camtschatica
TGATGATTTTGATGAAGTTGAGATGATGGTGTTAATGATGATGTTGATATGTTGATGATGATGTTGATGATGATGTTAATGATATGTTCATATGTTGATGATGTTGATGATGATGTTGATGATGCTGTTATGTTGATGATTTTGATGAAGTTGAGATGATGGTGTTAATGATGATGTTGATATGTTGATGATGATGTTGATGATGATGTTGATGATGATGTTGATATGTTGATGATGATGTTGATGTTGATGTTGATATATTGATATGCTGATATGTTGATGCTGATGATGTTGATGATAATGTTGATATGTTGATATGTCGATGATGTTGATATGTTGACGATGTAGATGTTATTATGTTAATGATGTTGATGATAATGTTGATATGGTGAAATGTTAATGATGATTATGTTGATGATGTTAATGATTATGTTGATATGTTAATGTTGTTCATGTTGATGATGATGGAGATGATGATTATGATGATGAAGGAATTAAAGTGATTGTGAGCTTTTTAATATGAAGAAACAATTTTGTATGTATTTACTGCCAAAACATAACATTTTACGTGGAATATCGACAGGTCATATCGCCCTTCTGGCTGTGTCAAAATTTAACAAATAAAGAGATAGTGCTGCTTACCGCTACTGATGAAGTAAACTGCCTGATTTTCACCCTGAAGTTGTGTCTTTGTCTTCTAACTTCTAAGGCTGTATCTAAAGTTTTTTGTCGCTTCAATTCAAGGTCTATGGTAAGAAATGAAAACAGATCATCACAAACTACCATTTTAATAGTTCACCCCCAAAGAACGATGGTTATCAAAAACAAAGATAGTAAATTTCCTAAAAATAATCATGTCTCTAAAAGGAAAAAACAATTTGAGATTCTTGACAGTGTTTTCCACACATTTGCAATCTGTTTTACAAAAATCTTCTCTTGTTTACTAAGTTTGTGTCCTCTAATTTGCAAGACTGTATTTAAAGTATTTGTCGCTTCAATTCAAAGTCTATGGTAAGAAATAACAACATAGTTTAAATACGTTTTTACTGTTTCAGACCCAAACAATCGGTATTAGCAGGGAGAAGAACAAGCAAATTGCGACCCTTGACGACATGCTAATATTTTTTTTAACGTAGCTTTTTCACCGTAAAAAAACAAAACCCCAAAGTTTTTGGGATTGGAAATTGCTTTCTAAAGTATTGTTTGATACTCAAAAGCTTGTTTTACTTCTTTGTTGATCAAAATTGAAGCGCAACAACAAGTTTTAGTTCTCAGTTAATCCTTGAAATTTTCGCTTTAATATTTGCATCCAGGTTTATTCGCTATTTATTTTGTTGCATTCGACATACTGAAATTTTCTCTATTTAGCATTTCAAATAAATTAAAGCTTCAAGTTTAACATCAAACTATTTAATGCTGTCAACTATCTGTAACGTAAGCAAGTTGGTCGGCCAGACCCGAAAGCGACTTACAGACTCCTTTTTCAATAGCTACTATCTTTTCACATACGAATGGACGCGACTACTCTCACAGGTAAGCTACCCCAGTGTTACTCACTGGTACTCATTTACCGACCTCAGAAGGATAGATAGCTGAGTTGTCTGGAAGGATAGAATCCTGAAGCCTTATGTGAGTTTATGTTGAAAGGTAGTATCAAATTAAGTACTATAGCTAGCAGAATAATGCTTAAGCTACATTCAGTTCAGGAAAATCATGAAGCCAACCAAGGAGATTTGAAGCGTGGGCGTGCAGTGCAGGAAAAAAACTTGCATATTCAGCAGGGCATCTCCTTCTTTTGTCTCATTTTTGTTATTATATTGTAGACTATTAGGCTTGTGTGTTATTATTTTGTAGACTATTAAATATCCCTATTGAAATACTATTGTAAGTGTTATTCATAATGGGAACTCGATTACCACGTGCTTTTTCCCGTTGTGAATGGCATATTTTGCTTTATTGTAGTTTACTGTAACATATAACTTGTATTTTACACATTTTGAAAAGATGTATACTGGGTGAACCGAGTGTATTTTATAAGAGTGTATTGTTATCCATGTTACCAGAAAACAAGCTCGGAAAATCAGGGATTCGAAGAAAACAGTATCCAAAAAATCCGGGTTCTACTGAGTAAAATAATCTGGAAAGGAAAGTAAAAATGTTAATGGTGTGGAAAGCTTTAGATAGATACAACAAAACATCAAAGCAAGTACTATTCTGCTAGTCTAAGCTTAAATATATCAACTGTAATAGCTATATATTATTTTTCAGGTCGAAAGATTTTAGTCATGAATAATTAATAAGTGGAATTCAGAAGTGTTTCAAAGATTTCGAAACCGGGCAACCATATTTCTCCTGAAACAGTATAGATTTATTCCAATTAGATTTATTCCAAATTTAAACATCATTCTTAAATCAATCTTCCAAAACCAAACGGAATATCAACAAATGAAAGATTAATAAACAAAATTGACGAAACAAACCGTTTGATGACAAAACAATTTTACTGATAAAACTCACCTTTCTTGTAAACAGCAAATGCATCTTTATCTGCTCTCAGTTCTTCCAAATCTGGATTTTTAAATTCCTTCAAACGCTCCTGAAAGAAGAATCAAATCAAATCAAAACATAACTCATTTCAAAAAGCTGTTCGGTGGTCAGCGTAGAATTACAAAATACAAAATCCTTTATTTCGATACTTTAGCTCTTTACTGCATGCCTGCGTTTTACCTGAACCATGGCAATTCGAACGCCAAAACGATAGTTGAAGATCATTTCCTATCATATTAATTGAATCATTTCGTTGTCTTTCTCTTTGTAATTTTCATTTCGTTGTCTTTCTCTTTTGTAATTTTCCTTTCGTTGTCTTTCTCCTCGTAATTTTCATTTCGTTGTCTTTCTGTTTGTAATTTTCATTTCGTTGTCTTTTCTTTGTAACTTTCATTCTCTTGTTTTGCCTTTTTGAAATCGGCCACGCAGCTCACAGCATCGCAAGTAAGTTGCAAAAAGGCAAAACAACAGAAATAAAACTACAAAGAGAAGACAATGAAATTAAAATTAGATAGAAAAGACAACAAAATGATTCAATTAATATGGAAGGAAATTATTTGCAACAATTATTTTGGCGTCCAAATTCACACGCCTTAGACTGCACCAGTCGCGTTGCCTATTTAAAGCAAGCGATTAGCACGTGTTCAAAAAATAGCCAAATTAAATTGGCCAAATTAAATTTGCCTCATTTTATAATGCTCGCCATTACTTACTGCTACTTGGTTTGAAGAAAAGGCATTAGTCAACCCACTCTATCCACGAGCTGTAGGAAAAGTAGGAGGAGTCCTCTTTTCTCTTTTTTTCCTATGACCGAATTAAAACCACGGAATGTAGGACAAGTAAAACGAAAAAACAGAAGTGGGAACAAATACAAACTTTACTTTTCCTAAAGCCCGTGCTATATCTTGAAAGAAAAACAAGTCTTTCTATTTGTCTGCAGAAATGCAACAAGATCAAGCAATTGTAGTGACGTGGTAAACCAAAAAAAATCACGAAATCAATACAATATTGAGTCTTCTTCAATACAATATTGAGTACTCTTCTTCAAATACTGTTGTTACAATTGTACACGCCAATACAATATTGAGTACTCTTCTTCAATACAATATTGAGTACTCTTCTTCAAATACTGTTGAGTACTCTTCTTCGAAATCAATACAATATTGAGTACTCTTCTTCAAATACTGTTGTTACAATTGTACACGCCAATATAATATTGAGTACTCTTCTTCAATACAATATTGAGTACTCTTCTTCAAATACTGTTAAGTACTTTTCTTCAAAATCAATACAATATTGAGTACTCTTCTTCAAATACTGTTGTTACAATTGTACACGCCAAAAAATGACTCCAATTTTCAAAAACACCAACACGAGCAGTTTTGGACAGCACTAACAATTTAATTTGCAAAGTTACTATTTTGCCATCAGTCCAGACTGACAGAAACCTTTACCAAAACGATTGTGGACATTCTATCAGCAATAAATAATCACGTGACGCATCAAGATAAATAACAAAAACAATTAAAAATATATGGCATAGATAAGTGGTCTAAAGCCGTCTGTCAATCAACGCTCACCCAACCAGTATGAGCATAACGAATATCATGTGAACAGTTTTGGCCCAGGATAAAATCAAGTGTTTCTGTGACATTTCAAGTGAGAATGTTTTTCGTTTCTTAAAACTGCGCATGCTTAATTTAAACCTAATTTTAGATTTGCTGTATTTATCCCTGTAAATTTCTTTAAATGATAAAAAGGTAAGAGGACTTACCACACATTTGGGACAAAACCATGTTCCAGGTGGTACTTTAGTTAGCGGTGGTTCCAAACATGTCAAATGGTAAACATGATCACAAGTGTCGCACATCAGTAGATTTCCAGCATCGCGACAGACCGAGCACATTATTTCGTGGAAATCATGGATATCAGCCTTAAAAAAGCAAATATTGTACGAATAACAACTACGTTCTCAGAAATGTTTTTCAGCTGTCCAAAAAGTTCACCGGGTGTAACAAACCTGCTCCTAATAGCCCCTTTTCAGGTGCGCAGCGAGACAGCTATATAGGTTTTGGGGCAACCCTTGCAGCTTTGTTTGTTTTGATTTTAGCTTGAGAGAATTCCTTGAAAGAATCGTTAATCCCCTGAAAATTGCGTGTCAGGCACAGGCATTGAATATTTTGTTACAAAATTGTCCCTTGTTTTCTCGAGATTATATTATTTCAAATGAGTTGATCAAAAAGCAAGCGCATTCTCTTTGGAAATATACACTATGAATAAGCTGTAAGATAACAGATAACTTTCGAGTAACAGAATAAATTTAACGCCTTTCAACGCAACGAACCAATTGAAATAAATAAAACCGCAAAGTTTAGATCTCTGTGCTTATTTTGAGTTTTATGAGTGCTCAAAAGGTGTGAAATTTATTCTTACAGATTCTTTCAGAAAGGTGAGATATCTATTCTTTCAGTCAAAAGCAAATCCCAAACCGTTAAAAATAAACTAAACTATATGATAGTTCAACCGGTGGCAATTTTGTAAAGCGAAGGATTGCGGTTTTAAACATTAAAACGCAATTCTTCACTGTTAAGAATAGAGTTCAGCACATGTGACGCAGCCAAGCAAAAATAATAACAAAAACTGGAAGTAAACACCTGTAAGTAAACACCTGCAATTTAAAAGCTTTTTAGGAAATTGACATTCGTTCGAGATAAAAAAGAAGTTAATTAGAAGAAGCACTAACAAAACAAAAACATGTTTTTGTTTCAGATTTCAGCTTTCAAAGTAGCAAACATCTTGAAGATCTGTTCAAAAAGACTTTACGAAAACAATAGTGCTGCATTTTTTTGTTGACAAATGATTTTCGGTCACTCTGAATCTAAAATCTAAAATGTACTAACAAAATACAACACATTTAGGGTAACTGTACCACTTAAAGCAAAATTTCACTGTGTACCCCTTCGATTTTCGATTAATTTTTTCATATTGGACTACATATTTACTCTATTTAATTTTAAAGTTCATATGTTTCACATAAAGTTTTGAACTTTTCAATAAAAAAACCTCTATTCTGAAAAATTGGGGTACAAGTACTTAACAAAGTAGAACTAGGCTCACTTGACCTTAAATTGATTAGCTTAAATTGATCACTGTGCGTATAAATTGATTAGCTTCTAACTTAAAAATTATAAAGTTAGAATTAATTTATTAGCTTCTATACTTAAAAATTACTATTAGCTTCTAACCGCTAAAGTAGGCATATAACGTTTAAGGAATAGTCACGTCTTTTCCCGCAATTTTTAGAATCAAAGTTTTTGTTTAAAAGCTCGAAACTTAAAGTAAAACCTGTGAATAGTAAAATTAAATGAGAGAAACATGTATTCCAATGGAATTAACAAAATGTGATGAAAACATTTTTTTTAAAGATTTTTCAAAAATATTTTTCAAAAGATTCATTACAACGAAATGGGGAATACTTACTCCTTCTGTAGACATGATCAGAGTAGAGCTCAAAGGGATAGGTTCTACAGGCTTCGCCTTTCTCCTCCTTTTCTTGATGGGAAGCAAACAAGATGTTGACGATTTATCTACAAAATAAGACATTATTATTGACGAGTAGATATTCTCAACATGTATTACGGACGAAAATAGAAACAAATAATTTAGGACAGGTGGAATAAGAAAAATTAAAGTGGAAATAAAATACAAACTTTATTTTTCCAAAAGCCCATGCATGTACACGCATTTTATACACTATTTTTATATACAAGGAACCATTTCTAAGATAAGCCAATAAATACATTTCTTTTTAAAGAACTGCCTACCCAGGTTGAAGATAAAAAAGGGTCCATATCAAAGCCTCAGGCTGCAAGTTTAAAAACAAAATAGGTTCCTTAATACAGAATTTTATAGCATACCAAGTGAGCCAATCAAATTCTAAACGCTTGAGAAATCACAGTTAATTTTGCTACAAATTTTTAAATCCTTTTTCCCTACATTTTATGTGTTAAAGATCACATTAATAAAAATAATTATTGCTATTTTATTCACATAAATATTATTTGGCGTAATTATTGCATAAAAAGTTTTGTTAACATACTGTAAATCCGGTCGGAAGCTTCGTTCTATTGATTCATAGTAAAGCCTAGCTTCCACTTGGCCGTTTTGGTCGTCTGGGTCATATTTATCATTGTAAAAATAAAAGACTCTAACGAATCTAAAAACAGTTTGGTTTTCACTGGATTGGTCGGCCGGTTCGAGTCATTACCAGTCATGCAAAAGAACAGGGTCATATTATAATCTTAAAATAACAGGACAATGACAGTCATACATACACAGACGTTGATGACACTACTGTGCGAACAGGACAGAGCACAACACGAAAACGGACACTGAACCTAAACTAATTTCTTAAACTAAATAAACTAAAAACAGATACCGACAAAAGCATCTTTGTTACACGAGTAACAACACAGGTGATGTCCTAATTTTATCACCATTGCTCGGCTTTTTTCGAGACGACGTTTACATTCTCTACCCCCAAACAGGTAGTCTGTTGAAGTTTTCTCTAAATAATTGCGAAATTCTTTTTCTTTCTAATACATTTTCAAGTTTTTATTTTGCATATTCGGCTTCGTTTGAGACTGCTTTTACAGTCTGCTCGAAACAATCACTTAGTTGAAGTGTTTCTAAATCATTCTTGTTTCTTGGAAACCTTTTACGTTCGGAGACACTTCCGATTTTAAATTAGCAGGCATATTTAATCTATCTTTCATTTCGCATATTCGGCTTTGTTTGAGACGGCTTATACAGTCTTCTCGAAACAGTCACTTAGTTGAAATGTTTCTGGATCACCCATATCCCTTGGGAAAATTGAAGTGAAAGCAAAATGCTGTGGCATATGTGCATGATTCCATGATTGAAGTTAGTTTTTTATAAAATATTGATTGGAACAGGAACTATTAAAGAAGAACGTTTTGTGTGCTTTCTTCTTGGCCTAAAGGCCTAGCCCTTTCTGGTTATTTGTGTGATTTATCTCTCATTGTACACAGAACCAACCGTTACAAAATGGTGACAGAAGTGGGATCGGTGGGATGATTTGATATTGCAAGGAAGCAATGGTGCGTGAAACTGGAAATTTACTGGAAACGTCGATTCTTTAATTTAACTTCATTTGAGAAAATTTAAAGTTAAGCCATGAAGATCACTTTGAAGGAAACCCCGACTAAAAGTATTCACAGCAGAAAAGATTGCAGCAGAAGAGTAAAAATGTATTGTTACGCATTGTGCATAGTAATTGTTACAAAATGTATTGTTATATATTGTACCTAGTTAGTTGTTGTATCAAGTTTCACGAATTTCGCCAAGAACGAGTTTGAGCGGAGTTGAAAGTAAAGGAACGTGGATATACAATAAAGAAAATTAGCGAAGAGCTGAATGAATGAAGAGCTCTTGTCATTTACTGTCATTTTTTTTTATGTGTTTACCGAACCACAATAGAAACAGTAATTCTGCAAACAATGAAGAAGGTGAAATCATGTAGATCATTATCAACTGTTTCAGTTCATCAAGCGAGCCATCCTTTTGTATTTTAGAAATACACTGGTCAGCGCTGGTAGGAATCTATAGGCAGCTGTTTTTCTTGGGATATCACATCACAGATTGAAATGTAAATACTCTGGACACCATTTGATTGAAGAAGAGAATGATTCTTGGCAGATGCCTTCGGTTTGGGCTTTCGGAACACGTGACATTTTCATTGTAATTCTCCACCATTGCACCGAACGAATTTAGCCACCGTACCGCCCAACTGCGTACTGACATGAGAAACCTGAAGAACGATGTAGATTAAAGTTTTAGAGTTTTAGTTTGGAAGTGGGCCCTGGGATCGACGGGAGATACCATGAAGAGGAAGAGCTGGAGAGAGAGCCTTCGATTTAGATTTTTTTACTTTTCAAAGCAGTTATTTTGGATTGGCAAATAAGGGATGATGCAGAGATGCCATTACTTGCCGATGATGTTGCCTCCGGGCCTTAATGACACCTTAAACAATTTTTATTTTTATCTAGGTATTCGTTACTGGAACATTCTTATCAACTAAAATGCATGGTTAGAATTCTAAGAGAGTGGATGTTGTAACGAAGATGCTTTTGTCGGTATCTGTTTTTAGTTTATTTAGTTTAAGAAATTAGATTAGGTTCAGTATCCGTCTTCGTGTTGTGCTCTGTCCTGTTTGCACAGTAGTATCATCAACGTCTGTGTATGTATGACTGACATTGTCCTGTTATTTTAATAGTTATTTTAATAACATGATTGAAGTTAGTTTTAATAGAATATTGATTGGAACAAAAACTATTATATACGAACGTTTTGTGTGCTTATTTCTTGGAGCCTTTAGGCCTAACCCCTTCTGGTTTTTTGTGTGATTTATCTCTCACCAAACAAAGAACCAACCGTCACACTCACCTATAACTATGCCTAAATTTTCAGAATATTACAAATATTCTTAGAAAAATAATAAAATTATCTGATATGTGACATCATTATTTTCCTTAATGCGGATAAAATATTATCTCACCGCCAAAATATTATTTCATATTATCTCACCGCCAAAACATGATCAAAAATGTCAACTTGGAGGGAAATGTTAAGCAATTTTCTTCACCGCGACGAGATAAAAACATTGCATGAAAGTGGAAGATGCCATTACTTATAGTCAGCAAAAATCTCCTTTTCACTCTTAATAGTTTGTTTCTTCTGAGTACTTTTCATTTAATTTAAAAACTCCTCTTCAAAATAAAGTTAAAACATTGAAGAAATTATGCCATTCCAAACAAAAGGGCTAGTCAACGCTTTTTTTAGCAGGTAACACTGAATGTTTAAATTCTGATTGTCTAATTGTAAAACATCGTTGTTTCTTAATTGTAACACTTTGCACAGTAAACGAAACAGTTTAAAACATAAAATCAATGAGGTTTTATCGTTTTTAAGGAAAATTAGCTTTAATTCGCAACGCAACGCACACTGCAAAACAGTGTAAAACATCGCTATTTTTTAAGTGTAACAATTTGAACAGTGAACAGACAAGTTTAAAACAGAGGATCTATGAGTTTGCAGTGTTTTTAAGGAAAATAAGCCTAAATTTTTAATGCTTACACTGTAAAACAGTGTAAAACATCGCTATTTTTAAGTGTACCACTTTGAACAGTAAACAGAACAGTTTAATCCATTTTGCACAGTGAATGGACAAGTTTAAATCATAGAATGTATGAATTTTATCTAATTTGTCTAATTTGTTTAAATTCATCAAAAAAGGTGATACATTTTGGAAAAACTTTGGAAATCATACCACTACAAAAAACCGGACTTTGGACGTTGGACGTTGGGAATACCTGCGAGTTTTCTCTATTGTATGTACTAGAGCATGCGCATTAACAACATTTCCACACTGAAATCTTTCAGTTAAGTTACGTTCATTTTATTTCATATTCCTCTACATACATTCAACATGCATAAATATAAATACATTGATAATATAAAGTATACCGAGTGTCCCAAAAAGTCAGTAAATTTTCTATTCTCCGTTAGAAAATTAGTAGATTGAAACCAATGTTAATTTGGAGTCCTCAAAAAAATATATAGTTTACTCAATTTCATGATTATTAAAGTAGAAACTTTTAAAATTTCGTTCAAAAGTTTGATTTGAAGAAAACAGTTCTGATTTCAATACGTGAATCATTCCTGAAATCTTCGCAACGATGCTTTTAACTTGGTGTAGCAGAGCATATTTTTTTATCGTAATACTGATGATTTTTTTGGTTGATTTGATTGGTTCTCTGCTGTTATCAAGCTTCGTGATTGTTTTTAGATAACTGTACAGCTTTTAGTATATGTTTTGTTCTCTATTAAGGTGATTTGGTATTTATATAAAGATTTGTTTGTTTGCTTTTTTGAGCAGTCGATTGATTTTTCCAATATCTGTTTTGCTAGTATTACAGTTGGCTGTACTTCGTTTGAGGTTGCCTAGGTATGACAACAGGCGGGGGCCGTGTTTTCTCTTCTATTTCTGGTTAGTTGTTCCAACTTCAAATAGTCTTTTTAGCAGCTCATAATTTATTATTGCAACTTACTTTTCTCCTACAATTCCTCTCTTCGCAGCAAAGCCAAAACAAAACCACGATTTGTTGTAGTGATTTTTTTCTGTAAAAGGTTTTTTCTGCATTGAGCATGCTTTATTACATCAGTTTTCGAAAACCAACGGTCGGTTTTCAGGTTTTCTCCGAAGAAAACTTATTCACCAGAGGAATCGTTCTGCGGAATCGTTCGAACTGCGGAATCGTTAGAGTTCAAAAAATAGTTCTCGTAAAATATCCTTGCGAACGCTGATATTGCAAAGATAAAAATTATAAATTATGCTTTTATGTTCTGGAAAGGTTGATTTCTTAAACCGCATTCAGTGAATAGTAAAAATTGATTGGTTAGAACCTTCAAAAAACAACTTTTCGCTTGGTCCCTCTATTTCAACCATTTTCCAACACTTTGAGCATTCTGATTTTCAATAAATTTATTGCTGGTCGGCATTTGAAACACAAATGTTTTAAAACTCTATGAAAATAATTATTTTAGGTTTTTCAGCTGCAAAACAAAATGTTAATCACTACAATCCGACAACCATATTACGAGCAACAGCAAATTAAAGGTGTCTACTTTTTTCTGGATCACCCGGTGGTAAATCAAATTTCAAGAGAAAATTGCTCTTACCTCTTTTTCCTTTCATTTCACCATCCCTGTTATTTTGCTCTGTATCTGAGCAATCTGAAAATGAGTCTCCACTCTGCAAATATAGAACAAAAAAATATGAAAAATTATTAACAAATATAGAAATCAAATATTAGTGTTCTTATCGTCAAATCAAAATCAACTGAAGAGCAAACGTTAAAGTTTTGTTCACTGTTATTTGCTTGATTGCGTTGAAAGGTGTGAAATCTTAATATTTTGTTTCACAAAATGTTGCTTCATATTCCCAAGTTTCGGATTTATCGTAAGTGCTCAGTTGGTTTTAATCGGTTTTAATATTAGAAGTGGTCAGTTGGTTTTAATAAGATAAAATAAACTATACAATTAGTAGCCAATTCTAATTAAATCAATAAAAAACAAAGCAATTTCTTGTTCAAGTCTTACTTCAATTAAATCAATTTCAATTCAAAATTCTCAAATATAGATGCGCAAAAAACGCTTGTTGAGTTTAAATTAAGGGTGTGAAAAAATTATCATAACAGAGAATAAGGTTAAATCTATCTGTGATGTGCAAAATACACCATTCCTGGTTTATTTTTTCTTTATTTGAAGTCAAAAATGCTTCCCTATTCTCTTCGCAACTTCTATGTTTAATGCAATCAATCTAATACAATTCAGTTCTCTTCGGTTCAATTCAGTTAAAAAATAATCATAACAGAGAAAAAATCTATCTTTGATGTGCAAAATACACCATTCCTGGTATATCTTTTCTTTATTTGAAACCGAAAATGCTTCCCTGTTTTCTTCGCAACTTCCATGTTCAATGCAATCAATCTAATCTGATACAATTCAGTTCTCTTTAGTTCAATCCAGTTAAAAAATAATCATAACAGAGAAAAAATCTATCTTTGATGTGCAAAATACACCATTCCTGGTATATCTTTCCTTTATTTGAAGCCGAAAATGCTTCCATTTTTTTGGCAACTTCAACGTTCAGTGCAATCAATCAAATCTAATACAATAGACAATTCCGAAAAAGATGGCGGTGAGGGGCTTTATGAAATATTTACGGCTCCATAGGCGTTCGATCATCGAACGCAATGAATCTTGGGAAAAAGCCCACTACCACCATCTTTTTCAGAATTGTCTATACAGTTCAATTTGGTGTTTTGTACTAAACTGTAACAGATTTGTTCCTTTCTAAAATTCTCGACTCTAATTTGAATTCTAAAATTTTGAATCCTGCGTCCTATTTGAGATACAGTAAGGAAAACAGTTCCTCGTTGAAGATCGTCATCACAACGACAACAGCAGCGAAAATAGAGAGACTGTGTAGCCAGCCTACAGTAGTGATGTAGTGCTAACGGTAGCTGCTATCTCCTTGTATACAAGCTCTTAGTACAACAAATTTACTTAACATCTTCAGCGCAACGCCTACCGTATTACCCAGGAGTTTGATGTTTTGGAAAGGACTTATCTGTTCCGCTTATAAACGTATACGCCTATGATATAAAACTTGCATCGACAAATGTGCCTATAATATAAACTTACATATAATATAAACTACAGCGAGAGAATGCGTTAGAGGTGCCCTACAAATTCAAAGGAACAACTGGAAAATAATAAAAACAAAACATTTTTTGATGAACAAATTGCACATTTTTCTATTTCATTCTTGAAAAAGATTACTTGCATAGGTGCATTCAGTCGGATATAGGCAAATGCGCTTATGGTCGGTGTCTTACTTATTACTTTTTCAATGATTAAGATTACTTGTCTTACTTTAAAGATTACTTTATTCGGATATAGGCAAATGCGCTTATGTTCAGGGTGCGCAGATCTGCAAGAGAATACGGTATTCGAATGCTAACGAGGATACACAAAAATGTGAGACCATACAAAGCAAATTAAACAATAAAATTTACCTTGTCATTTTCCGTGGCAAATAACAGCAAGTAGCTTGGAATGCTCCTCGTTCTCCTCTTTCTGTCATGCTGTTTAAATTTTAACTCTACAAAAAAAGAAATCTGTTAGAAAATTCGTAGCATATTGTTTGGTGCATCTTTTTTATGAACCTCTCGTAAAGGGAGATGATGAGGAGAGAGGAGCCTTGTGATGTGACATCCTGTATTCAGGAATTTTTCATTGATATAAAACTTAGTTTTTACTTTCTTTAATTATTCTACGATTTTTGGTCATTTAGTGGAATAACGTTCTACTTGGTTGTGGACAAACCTAGTTGTCAGGCCAAAAAAAGAAGAAAAAGCAATGCTCATTTCATGAAACTTTGGCTGACCTTAGTGACATTCTAGGTGTTGCAAGAAGGCAGCCAACCGTATCACTTGTTAATATGGAAAAGAATTGTGAAACTAGCCATCATGACACAAAGCAAAACCAAAATTATCCAAGGAAGAAAAATCAGATCATGAAAAAACACTTCAAAGTGAAATTTTCAAAAGAAATAATTTCTTATGGCTAAGCTTGTATTTTGTCCTCATTTACGTTCGTTTATACTGGGTGTCCCTGTTGATTTTATTTTATATGGCAGGCTTAAAGATTGATACCTTTCGATATCTTCAAAACAGGCAAATGAACTTTTTGGTCTCTGGCAATCTGGTTTTTATGCCATATAAACGTTGAAATAAACATTTAAACATCCTTGTTGATCAATAATATCAAACACAAGATGATACTTTGAGAGTTGCACTAATAGTTGAAGGTATAGAACTCAAAAAACAGGTGAAAGACCCTTGTTCCGATGGTTACATAATTACATAACACATTACATAAATATATTCTAATACATTACACAAATATATTCTAATACATTACATAAATATATTCTAATACATTACACAAATATATTCTAATACATTACACAAATATATTCTAATACATTACATAAATATATTCTAATACATTACACAAATATAT
>JAYJMH010046694.1:0-14216 GCA_036873815.1 Phacellophora camtschatica
CCGGAGTTGTTTGGTGTGAAAGACATGTATATCTGCGTATCATCCGCATAGAGATGAAACTGGAGTCCCTTGCTTTTTATGATATCCCCAAGTGGTAATGTGTAAACTAGGAACAAAAAAGGTCCTAACACAGAGCCTTGTGGAAGTCCACAATGAAGAGCTACTCTCTTTGACGTTATTTCTTTTACTTTCACCATCCGAAAACGATCAGTAAGGTACGACTCAAACCATTTCAGTGCTTCACCTTGAACACCGCACCTTTCCTTTAGCCGTTTCAGAAGAACATCGTGATTGACAGTAGCAAAAGCAGCAGATAAATCAACTAATACGAGAATCGAGACTTATTGATTAACCATCGTTACCAGCAAATTATTAATGATTTGAGTCATAATCTTTAGGGTTGCTGTATAGCAATGCTTCAAAACCCAGGTTGGAATTGGGTCTAAATCACACGATTATGACTTTTTAAAAGACTGTCCACTTTGGTCTCACACAATTCACGAAATGACGTGATAGCAAACTCATATTTTGGATAACAAAAGCGATCACGATTATCAGTGGTAAAAATTCTTATCTATCTCATCTTGGATCTTTGCTATTTTTTCCATAAAGAATTCAATGAACTCATCTGCTAGTTTTAATGCTGAGTGATGCTGAGGGAGCACAACTTCGTCTCTCCTTTTGAAGATTTTGTTAAGAACCTTAAATAACTTCTGTGAATTTCCTGAGTTCTCCAGTACAAGACTATTATATATACCCGTATACTTTATTGTACTTTCGCATTTTTGTTACTGTTATTATTATATCTGTGTTATTTTTACAGATTTTAGTTATAGGCCCCAGCAAGATATACTCTGCTTTCCTCGGGTCTAATTGTTTGCAATATTTTCTAATGTTGTAGTTTGAACATACTATGAACAAAATTAAATTGTACTGAATAAATTAGTTAAAATATAATTAAGAACAATATAGTTACAATATCATATACAATAAAGCCCCACAAAGAAGAGCCTAACTTCTGGGCGCTCAGTGTGCAGTATGTTCTTATTTTAAAGCTATAGAACTACCACTTGAAATAATGTTGGTGATATATTCAGTGTTTTAATTTTAGAAGTTATTAGTAATACTTAAATAGCCTGTGGTTCTGGTCTGACATGGTCTAGAAATGTACATTTTTTCATTCTTTGGTGACTTGATTTCAGTCTGGTTGGCTCTTAATGATTGTTAATCTCATGCTCTCGTTTGTGCGGTTTTATTGCATGCTTGTCATCCTGTGCAATTCAGAACCATTCTAAACAAAAATCACTGAGCAAAACAAACAATAACGTTTTATGTGAAGCATTCTTACCGTGATGGATCATCAGTGGTTTTGGAATTTTCTAATTTTGAACATAGGACGTTCAGCACGAGATTGATCTTCGGTATCTATCAAAAATAAAACTAACATTATAACGGAAAAAAGTGGGCTTGTTTAATTTCGTGGTGCCATGGAGAGGGGTTATTAGAAAAAGGAGCTTAACAGAAAATAGAAATTAGCTTGAAACATTAAATTTTCCATTGTAGAACTTCGGCTTTCTTTTTATTGTTTTCTAAGCTTAAAGGTTTACAATTGTACGAAAAACGGATATTATGACCCCAATATTTTAATGACAAAAAAAACTCAATTTTTGAAAAAAACGAATTAAAATTAACTGTACTGTGTGATAGCCTGAAATGATAGCCTAAAATCAATTAAAGAAATTAAGAAATTAAATTTCGATTTTTACACTTCAGTTGTTCACATTTCAGTTTTTTACACGTTTGCAAGCTAACTGGGTGACCTACAGAATGATGCAACCACAGCTGTAAAAACCTGCATTAGAGCAATAAAATTTCGAAAACTTTGTAACTCAAACTGAAATTTTGTTCTTATGATAAATAGGATACTATGCTTCTGCATAATAACGACGAAAATGACATTTATAGCAACATAAACAGTGTTGCAAAAATTTAATTATTTATTTGATTGGTGATAAACTGGATAAAAAACAAACATGAAAACGAAAAATTTCAATGAACTTAAGACACTACTGAAACATTAAATATTGCGACAAATAATTCATCCTTTCTCTAAAAACCAAATTTTGGCGAATTTTCGTTTTTAAACTCTTACAGTCACACAGAATGTCAAAAACCAATTTTTATAATGATTTAATGGTTTTAAACTAATACGAAATGCTTGCCATTTTTCGATTCGACAACAGAAACAACATGATATAAACGATACTCCTATTCATAATGTCACAAATTAGCTAAATAAAATTTAGTTATCACAAAATTTGATATTTATTGGTCAAAACGTTTTTATCACCTTCTCATTCGCTACATAACCCATTTCGTCGAAACATTCTTTCAGAGGAAGTAAAAAATCTACTGAATCGAAAGACTTTATTTTCAAAAAATCCTCCATGTTGTGAAATCCAAAAATAGTCAACATCGTGATTTTCAGTTTTGGTGCAAAATACAAGGCAGCTTCCATGTCCATAATCATAAGATCGTTCATTCTAAAAAGAGAAACAATGTATATGAACAAAAAAAAATTTACACTGTAATTTACGATGATTTTTTTTTGCTATGCATTGCATTGTATGTAAACAAAAATGTGTGTGAAATTGAATGGAATCGATGTGACAAAAAATTGATGAAATATTCCATGAGTTCATTAAATTTCTTTCAAAACAAAAATCAAAACAAAACAATTGCTTGCAATTAAAATAGTTTTAAAATCCTACAAAGTGTGTTTAACAAATATTCACTTTTACTATCTTTGAAAACATATTTACGGCCTGCAAAAATCGAAAATCAAATACATCCTGTCCGAAACTCCCAAGTAAAAAGCATTTTCCTGCAAAGATTAAATAAAAAGTATAAGCCTACTGGATATCACGTTTCTTCTGATTCAATTTTTTTGAAATTTCACTCAAGCTGTTTTTTGAGTCAACAATTTTTTCAATGATACAAATAAGGGCAAATGAGCTCCACCAAGATGATGATTTCTTGAAAAATTCATATGACGAAAATGCTTTCAACAAGACAGAAATCAGTGTTTCTTTCAAGTTACTAGAAACAAGAAAAAATAGAAAATGAAATGTTAAATCAATAAGATAGATTTCTTCCATATGTTACCAAAGTTTAGTCATTGTAAAAAAGAAAAGAACAAGTGCAAAATACAAAACAAACATGAATTGCCATTGTCGTCCGGTGGTAATTTATTTATAATCATTTATAAACTATCTAGAATTTTGCTTCTAGGCACTTTTATCTGTGTTGATTCTTTTTAAAATTGAAAAGAGCAACTGTTAATTGTGCTTTTGATTAGCTATGTACTTCTGGATAATTATTGGTAACACTGATAATAAATTTAAGTTTACCTCAACATTTCCATGTCAAATTGTCTTCTCAATTCATCTTCAAGATCCCTCTGCTTCAATCCAAAAACATACAGGCCATTCAACGACAGGCAATCAACATATTTCATTAGAGTCTTCTTTGGACTATCATTCCAGTCAATCCCGACGATGAATGTGCAAACATAAATGATTGCAAGAGATGATATCAATACTTTAATGCTCTGGTCGACATCTTTCAAATCGAACGAAAATGAAGAATTTTGGTTCATCTTG
Source organism: Phacellophora camtschatica (assembly GCA_036873815.1). Classification (NCBI taxonomy): domain Eukaryota; kingdom Metazoa; phylum Cnidaria; class Scyphozoa; order Semaeostomeae; family Ulmaridae; genus Phacellophora; species Phacellophora camtschatica. Next base: position 3,663 of record JAYJMH010046694.1, read on the forward strand.
GCACCAAACAATGACTTGATTATCTGCAAAAAAAATGTAACATGCATACAGTAACTTTACAACGTTGAAACTTTTGTTTGATTATACACCAAGTGTGTTGCTATGGTATAAAGATAACATATAATTAATTCAATTAAATTCAATTTTATTCATAGTATGCAAATAATTATGGCCGGTTAGAAGCATTTTAACCTGGGTTAGGGCCAACCCTAAACGTCCTTGCTAGAATATTTACATTAGGCTCGATGATGCGCAGGAGTGGAAGTGCGTATTGTTTTCTGTTCTGTGTCATGTCAGTTGTTACGTTTCTATCTCAGCTCAATTTAGGCATGGAAGCTCGAGTTTCATATCGAAGAAGTGTTCAAGAAAGTTTATTTTCATTAATTTATTCTGGTCATCATAAAGGATCAACAATGGAATTAAAGATTGTTTTGTTGTCGTTATTTACTCTTTGTTGTGAATTTATCAAAATCATGGCGTGAAGAGGATAGAGCACTGACTGGAGTCGTAAAAACAAAACGAAGAGTGTCAAATATTTCGTTGACGTTTTGGAGCAAACGAAACGTGCGAAGAAGACTGCCCGGAGACCTAATTAAAGAAGACTCAAGTCTAGTACTGGGGTTTTGTCTGGGTACAAACATTAGGGTGAAATCTTTCTTTTCTGGTTTTGTCTTTGTTTTCAGTTCTTTTTCCTTATTGAAAAAGAAACTTATTCATAGTTCGGCGTGAAACACTATACCTGGGGTAATTTGCATTAAAACAGCAGATTAACTAACTATTTAACGTCAGTAACAAAATCGAAATAGTATTTTGACTCGTCACAGGTTTTTTTTGGCCATTGGCTATTTAACATAATTTACAGACGTTCTTTCTTGGGAATATATTTTAGCATTTTAATACGAGGGCTCTCCTCAAAAAATTTATGCAAACATGGAAAGGCTGTCACTAAATTGTCAGGCACGGGGGTGACAATGCCACAGGCTCAGCAATGTATTTTGCTGAGTGCTTTCGTAGCATTCCCTCGATATTGTATTTCCTCGATATATTGAGTCGAAATAAAAATTTGTGATTTGGCACGAAATAGACTTGGGGCATGTCTAGTGCCACCATTGATTGTGCCTCGAATGTCAATTTCTTCGCCTTCTTAATCTGGCGATCTCCTCGCCCTCATTCAAAGTTTCCTATCTGATCGCAAGCAGCGCGTTGTACTGAATGGCAAAAGCTCGCAATGGAGTACTATCTTTGCTGGTGTTCCACAGGGTTCTGCCTTGTGTCCTCTGTTCTTTTTGGTCTATATCAACGACTTAGTTGATGATATAAATTGCGAGGTCAAGATGTTTGCTGACGATACATTCCTGTTTTCTACTGTAACAAATGAAGCTGTGACTGCGGAGTTGCTGAATAAGGACTTAGAAAAAGCGCGATTATGGGCATGGCAATGGAAAATGCAGTTTAATACTGAAAAAACAGAGGTTATTTTCTCGACCAAAAGGCTAAGATCACAACATCCATCATTAAAACTAGGAACTGACGAGATAGCAAATGTGCCTGAGCATAAGCACCTTGGGGTTATTTTTGACTCAAAGCTAAATTTCCAAAGTCATATAAAAGAGGCAATTATTAAAGCGAAGCGTGGTACTGGTATCATTCATCATATTTCTAGATATGTCTCGAGGGAAGTACTTGATCAAGTCTACAAGCTTTATGTAAGGCCTCATTTCGACTGTGGTGACATTATCTATCACATGTAGTACGATCCTGATATGAAATTGGACTTAACGAAAAAGCTTGAACAGACCCAGTACTCTGCGGCTCTAGCAGTTAAGGGAACTTGGAGAGGTACAAGTAAGCAACGGTTATACGATGAAGCTGGTTGGGAAGATCTTTATAGCTAGCGACGGTACAGGAGACTGTGCCATTTTTACAATTTAAGAATAACACGTTCTCCGGATTATTTGTTTGGTGAAATTCCATGTGAGCGCCAGTTATCTTACATTAAAATCTCCGAAACTCTCGGGCTTATGACCAAAATGTAGGAAGAACAGCTCGGTTTACGAACACGTACTTTCAGAACACACTGTTTGAATGGAATCTACTGGCTGATGATATAAAAAATTCCAAACCTGTTGCAATGTTTAAGAGCAAGCTACTATCGACCATACGACCGTTGAAAAGAACTATGTATCTATGTATGGTATGTGTGATATCGTAGGTATCAAGCGCTTGACGAAACTTTGTGTGAAGTTTAGTACGCTCAATGAACACAGAATCCGTCATAACTTTGATTGCGTCAGCCCACTGTGTTTATGTGGTATGGGCAACGAAGATAACGCACATTTCCTCCTGCACTGCCATCGGTTTCATGTGATGCGTCGTGATCTCCTCGGTCAGCTTTCTGAAATCCCCGGTCTCGATCTTACAAATATGGGCTCAAAAGCATTGTGTGAGTTGCTTCTTCATGGTAGCCCTCAGATCACCATAATCAACAACAGAATAATCCTAGAAGCAACCATGTCATTCATTGAGAGGTCTGTGCGTTTGGACTAAATACCAACATTAGCAGCAATCCCTATTTGTCTGTAGTGTAATGTGAGAGATTGTTGTACTGTACTGTGGTGTAGTGTAGTGTCTTTTTGGTATGATGTGGTGTGGTGTGGCATTGTGTTCTTTTGTTAGTTAGATTTATAGATTATTGTTTATATTCATTGTAAGAGTCATTCATAGTGGTGACTAGATGACCATGTGTCTTTTCCCGCTATGATTGGCTCAGATTTTTGTATTGTAGTCTATTTTAATATTATAAAAAAAACATATTAGTTATAAACAAGGTTTGTTCGCGAGTAATGTGATAACGCTTTGCACAACAGTTCATATTTGGTTTGATAATTTATAGCCTGATTTGTAGTTGATTTGCGCTCCGCATGAGCATTGCAAATCTTAAAATACCCTCGGATTATTGGAAGCAAACTCAACCCATAGCTCGGATGGTTGAACATACATGAAGCATTTCTGACATTCTAACAATGGCATGAGAGTAAATTGCGAAATGCTGACTTGTGTTCAGATTTAGACATCGCCGAACACAATAAGTTACCAAAAATTCTTATTCTCATTTTGTTTCCTTTAGGGCTTTGCAACCGTTTCCCGTTATTGTTATGGCCTGCCAGGCATAATTCATTTCGCATTCTAGGTTATAGCATCCTGAACGGGTTTAAGGCTACATACGTCATAATATCTTGAATTTGTCATCCCTTACAATCTTTGTCACAAGAACTGGATTGGGGACTGCATAGGTTATAATCTCTTGAATTTGGCACCTCCTACGTTTTTTGCGACAAAAACGAGATTGGGGGGCTGAATGCTTTATAATATCATAATTTGGAACCTCCTGCGTTCTTTGTTGCAAGAACGGGATTGGAAGCTGCATAGGTTATAATATCTTGAACTTGGCATCTCCTGTGTTCTTAACAGCAAGAACGGGATTGGGGGCTGCATATGTTATAATACCTTGAATTTGGCACCTTCTGCAGTCTTTGCTAAAAGTACGGGTTTAAGGCTACATACGTCATAATGTCTTAAATTTTTCATCCCCTACAATCTTTGTCACAAGAACTGGATTGGGGGCTGCATAGGTTATAATCTCTTGAATTTGGCACCTTCTGCACTCTTTGCTACAAGTACGGGTTTAGGGCTACATACGTCATAATATATTGAACTTGGTACCTCCTGCGTGATTTGCCACAAGAACAGGTTTGGGGGATGTATACCTTATAATATAACTAATATGGCACCTCCCTCGCTCTTTGCCATATTAACAATTTAGGAGACAGGAGAGGTCCTGTCCAATTTTCACACCTTCCACAATTTCATGCAGGGAGTTCGTCGGGGAATGGGTTTTATACCGTAGGTGATTGGAACAAACATGCAAAAGTACTCTAAGTTTGGTATAAACATACGAGTAAATGTAATAATAATATAATATAATAAACTAAGATGCTTAGGTTTGATACACAATTATCACTATTTGTTTTAATATTTTCTATATCATTTCTCGTTGTAATTTATATGAAAACTTTTTTATAATCAAAGATTTTAGGAAAAGAATATCTCAGCACTCCAGGCAAAAGATCCAATTGTAAGTTAACTATTACTGTTTGTATATAATATTAAATATAGTACGCAAATATCTTTTCGACACCGGGTAAACGCGGTCAACCCCAAAGATGTAAAAAAGGCTTTTTAAATTAGTTTCACGTTACCCATAGCCGCTGAAAATAGATTTTTAACGTAGAATCCAGTAGTTGTCAGAACTTCTAACAACAAATGCTACAGCCAATTCTGCTATTCATTATTTCAGGACTGCGGTTTTCAAAGTCTGCGTTTTGGAATTTTGACTGGGCTCAGAAGTATCAAACGCTCAAATGCAACAGATAAATGTCCGTGAAATATTTTGTGGGAAAAGCTAAAGGATAAAGCTTGTCGTAAAAATTTAGGCCCTCTTGAGGGGGCCAAGATTTTTCCAGCCAAATCAACGAAGACGAGCAAAGAAAGGTCGATATAAAGGCAAAAAGTGTGATGTTCTTGAGGAATAGGAGTAAAGATATTTCCAGAATTTGAACAATATGTCCCCGATTTGTTGGCGTCCGCGTTATAGATCTGAGCCCAGTCAAATTCTAAAACAATGGCTTTGACAACAGCGGACAGGAAACAATAGAAAAGAACAGTCCGGGTAGTCGGCAGGGACCGCGGTATAGACCAGGCCAGTGTAGATTTATGAAACTACAATGCTATATGAAAATTTCAAAAGTTCAAAAAGATAAAAACTTACCATCCACGATTCCGAAGGATACAAAGAGAAAATACTTTTCAAACCAGAAGAGCTACTTCCACATAATGCATTTGAAAGATCGCGTATCATGTGTATAGCTACATTTATTGCATCTCCAGGACAGTTTTTCCAATCCTCCCACTTTTCACAATGAAATCCACCCCAAGTAGGCAAAAATCTCTGTGCACACTGTACATATTCTTCCCAATCATGTAATTGACTTGATTTTTGCTTTAAAAAGTAGGAGAAAACCTTATCCCACACAGGCGTATTTTCAGGAGGAGCGGGGGGAGGAGTGACAAAGTTGTTGTATTTGACAATTTTTCCTGTAGGATTGAAAAAGGTTAGTTATAATTATAATACTAAAACAAGATAGGAATGTAACGGTTCAAGGCAGGATTTAAAGGTTCAAGCAAGGATTTAAAGTTTCATGAAACAATTTTTTTTAGAGACATACAATATCTAAGATCTTAGAATCGCGTAATAGTTTCTTTTACATTTTCATATTTTTATAGGAGGCTTTCAAGGAGGCTTTCAGAGAGCAGTTAACTACGTAGTAACATTGCTTTTAGATAATGCAATACAATGAGACTTCCAATATAAAATACACAACAAACTTGTTAAGAGCAACTGCATTTCAACCACCAATGACACATTCTCTCCCTTTTTCAAAGAACTGGATTTCCGTACACTTACTGAAATGGTTCATCTTAGACTGCTAACTTTTGTAGTTGAGTAGTCTCTCAACAAAACATCTACTAGCTGCCTTTTGTTCATCAGTATTTCAAACAGGTTTTGAAATCGAGGTTAATGAGTCGCATATTTGAAAAATGCTGCGAAGTGATAAATAATGGAATTGCTCCCTACCAATACTACCAGTGTCAGCGAGGTTTGCTCCGTTGGTTATTATTTATTGTTTACAGGCTACAAACAATAAATAAAAACAATATGGCGGAAGTTGCAACGAACAAAATATAAACAAGTGAATATTTTCTTCCTACCAACGCATCCAATTTTTCCCGACATAACTGATACAAAAATTCGAACAGAATAATCAATTTTCTATCAATTTGAAAAGTTTCGTGATGAGACTACGTCCAGATTCTGAGCAAAAACTCTTCTTAGATGTCGTAGAATATCTTCTGGGAAAATCTTAATGAAGCTGCGTTTAGTTTTGGAGAAAGAATTTGACGAATAAATCATTCGGTTTCGTAATTTTTTCTGGTAATGGCAGCGAGAAAAATTCAATTTTTCGAAGTAATTCCAACATGTTGACAACGTTGAGCTTTGGTGGAAGTAATGCTTGACATCACAATTGTGCAATCAGTCAGGTTTGCAAGACAAAAGAGCGATTCCCAAGGGTGCAAGAGGCGTTCGAAATCCATTGACTTTCTTCTTGACAAAATTCCAAATTTTTGAAATCAACATAGATGTGCAGGCGCAAAGTGCTCTTTGGTCAGCAGGATAAACATTTTTCCTCTATGCTAGCTAAAAGGTCATTTTACCAACCTTTAGAAATGTGCTCTTTTGTTCTAGTTCTTTGGTTAGGGCTTCTGAATTCGGTTTATTTTTGCAATAAATGGCATAAAATTGAAACTCCTCTCTCTGCAAAAAGGAATTTCTAATGAAATATAAAAAAAAATTTAAGATTTTTTCGCTTTTAAAGCAGTTTTCCTCAGTGCCATAGCATAGATCATCGTTGAAACAAAGCAAAGAAGAAAACAAGATAATATCTATATCAACTGAGGTTTGAAAGAGAAGTACTGCATGATTTTCAAGATCTGTAAAAGATGGAACACAAAATGATAACTACAATTTCATATTTGAAGCCAAATATTTAAAAAACAATGTTCTCATTGATCGGTTTTTAAAAATGGCATGAATATAAGTTAGTCCTTAAAGATTCTACAAACATTTATGGGGAGTTCATCTACGTTAAAAGAGCATCCAAACATATTAGGAGTGGCATTTACAGAACATTGTGATCTCTTTTAGTTTTCCACTTATCTTTATTTATCTTTATGCAAATGAGCAAATTGATGAGGTCATATCGTGAACTTGTGCATTAATCAAAACAGAAAACGTCAATCTTCAAATCTTCAAATTTGGATGAACAGTAGTGGCAATGAAATTATACAACTCTGTTGTGCTAAATGTGTTACCATGGCAAAAAACTATGTCCCAGAACCTTTGGTTCATTTTGAGTAAATCTTCGGGTTTTATATACATGGGTACTTGTTTAAATAATAGTATATTTTTGTATATATGCGCATGGTATAAGTATGCTGAGTGGTTTCTATAAAAAAAAAACATTCCTACAGAATACGGAAATTTAAGATTTACCTAAAAAAATAAAAGGGTCTGGAATTTATTTTGTTGCCATGGTAACACATTCAGCACAACATAATTGTATCATTTTATTGTCATTTCTATTCATCCAAATTTGAAGTCTTTCTACCAATCACTTCACGAGATATGATACATTTTCTGTTTTTATCATCAATTTGTTCATTTGCATAAAGATACATAAAAATAATTCGAAAACTAAAACAGATATCAACATTCTGTAAACGCAATTCCTAATATTTTTTAATGCTCTTTGGATGTAGACAAACTCTCCAAAAGGTGTAAACAAAAATACCTTGTCCAGGAATACTTGACCAACCAGATATGGCGTTTTCTGACACATTTCCAACTCCTTTAGAAATACCCTGTAGTATAAAGCAAATGTAATTTCTAAATTTGCATGGTTATCGTCGCGGTTTCTATTCAGAGGGTTGATTAAAAAAAAAATTGTTCCAACTGGTTACGACTTTGTAATTTTTGTTCACATTTTCATCACTCAAATGTTATTATAAAGCGTAGAAAACTAAGTTAACAAAGAAAACTTCGATAACACAAATGTGAGAAATAACTGACGTTACACAAGCGATTTGTTTACTTAAGTACCACTAAACATTTTAAGGAGTTTCTCGAAATAAATGGTTTACTAGCTGATTCTCACTGTAAAACAGTCTTTGGATACGTTTTCTAGTTTTTTTTCTGAGAATTTTAAAGTCGCGATTTTTTCCAATTTGTTGCACTTCCTCTTGATACAGGACCGCGTCACAGGAATTTTCAGTCGAGTGAATCTATTACATTTTACGATTAAAAACATCAGTGTTAGCATCGTGAAAAGAGGGATAGTAGTAGTAAAAAAGATGTCATAAAGAGTTTGACAAGATCAAATTTTCACATGGAGTTCAGAAACTGTATTTAATCAATCTCCGGATAAAGTTGGACGAAAATTTTTTTTTGGACAACTTCTTTCGTAAAAAGAAATGTTAATGTGAGAAAATAGCCAAAGTACATCTGAAAACGCCAACCAATGATGCTCCTTTTAAACATATCAGCAGGCATATTCTCTTTTTTGCCAACGGAAATTCTCGGGAAGTTCTCAGTTTCTGATGTGAAGGTCATCTGAATTTAAAAAAAAATAAAATGCAATTCAATCGGTTTCATTCAGTTAATAAAGGAAAGGAATTGTCTTCTTGATTTATTGTGATTTTTAGTAAAAGGCCTCTCTCAGACTCTTGGTCTTGCAGGTTGCTCGTTCAATCCAAAGATACTTGCAACAAAGATTAATTTTAATTTAACAAAATATTAAGACTAATATTTCGCCCTGGCAAACAGGACTTCTTCAGAGCAAAAATCTTTATTCATTGTTGGCCAACCGACAACACACTACACAAATTTGATCTAAGTGAATATTATCTAAGAAGTTTTAACACATACCAACCAACGGCTCAATTCCACGAGAGAGTCTTAGAAGTCGCTTATTCTGTTGTTCGAATTTACTCGATTCAAGATGCCAATTTACGATGTATTCCTCACTCCTCATCATTAGCTTCAATTGGATGAACCCCTCTTTGGCAGCCACAGGGTCAGCGTCAGCTCCAACTTCAACTCCAGCTTCAACTCCAACTTCAGCTCCAATTATTTCTCAAAATAATCCAGTGACATTGAATCCAGAACATTCACTTACACAAGAAACCTTATTATCTCGCAAATCCATCTTTGAAAAAACAAGAGCGGGTAGTTTCCAGTACTTTTCCAAACCCGGCCGTGCATCAAGAGTGGGCGACTTGTGAGAATCAGCGTGTTTTAAACAATATATCTGGATAAACTTCCCAACAGGTTTAGTGGCACGTTAATAAGTGCACTCAAAAGAGTAATAGAGGCACTCAAAAGACTTGAAGGAGAACTGAAATGCCAAAACTATTTTTGATATATGAAAGAATATGGCCCAGAAATAATCAATCCGTTGAAATTTTCATTCTAATTACACAATTATAAGCTGTTTAAAAACAAAAACGAAGATAAACAAATATTTCGCCGGTCACCTCCGAGTCTCTCCGAAGATCATGCGAATGCGCTGACGTCACAAATACCATGTTGCGAAAAGCCCATAAACTTTACCACTCGAAACACACACGCTTGGGAAAAAACAGCGCGGTACGAATTGTCTTTTTTTAGGATTGTATAACTTTTCTGGTATTTTTTTGCTTCGAATAATATTAACAATGAATTCAGAGTCAGAAATAGAGTTTGATTATCTGGATGTCGAAGCAAACCCAGAAATTCAGCCGTACATGTTTGAACCTGCTCCTGAAAACACAAATGGGCCCAACGCAAGCACATCGGCCTCATACAGCGAAGGGGACGAAGAAGACAAATATGATATATTATTGAAAGAATTATGAATACTGAATGGTGAGAAAGTTTTTTATCGAGCTAGCTTCGAATTGAAGTTCTTTTCAATATTTACATTTCTTTCCAAGTAAAATCGATGTGGCAGACAAGTTCAACTTTAGTTAGTGCATATTTTCGCAATTGTTTTCATTCTATGTTTTGAAATATAGGCCTTAGTGCGTTATAGTATTGTTATTATTATTAAAGGTGTCTATGCGGAAATTGTAAAACGATGAAAACAGGAAGAGAGAGCTTGTGTTGCCATGAAAAGGTCGTAATTCGCGAGAGGAAAAGAAATCTGCCTTGCATTATCAATCATGAAGGATTTGAGGCTGCATGTTGTTGAAGAAAAGCATGATCTTGGATGGTTGGCACCCGGAAAAAAGAGTGCTTGCTGCCACCATGGAGTTTCCCATTGCCATGTCCCCAAGAAAAGGCTGACTTTACCAGTTCTTCACATGACCATTTACGCATGTTGCTTGCACTGTTATAAGTGACCCACAAACTTTCTTGTTCAATTCATGGCAAGGTCCTAGACACATACAAATTGAAAATAGTTCCAGAAGACAATTCTCAAAAACATGAATTTCCTGTCTTGATGAGCAGAGATTTTATCCCCAGAATCACTGGACCCACTTGTTGACTCTCCAGACGCAGTATCTTTGTTCTATTCTGGGCTATTTGGTCTTTTGCTGTCACTTCCATCAGATTCCTCTGCCAAGACATCTGTCACACCAGAACTCAAATGTGAAGTAGTTTCTCAAGGCTGTTTGAATTTCTTTTTGCAAAGATAAAATGAAATCATGTATATTATTGATTTTTAGATACATCATGTATAATATAAATTATGATAATATAATGTAATAATTATTCAACTTGTGTCCATATAAACATAAAATATACTCTATATTTATACAGAAAATTTTTATATACATCAAATACATCATACATCAAATATACATCAAATTTTATTATTCAATACCTTTGTCTCGAGT
>JAYJMH010046705.1:0-14214 GCA_036873815.1 Phacellophora camtschatica
AATATTTCGTGTTAGAAAGGAAGGGGATATTGTTATTTCTAGTTCCTGGAAATTGACAAATATTTCGTGTTAGAAAGTAAGGGGATATTGCTATTTCTAGTTCCTGGAAATTGACAAATATTTCGTGTTAGAAAGGAACGGGATATTGTTATTTCTAGTTCCTTTCGTGCCAGGAAATACTCGTCATGTGTAACTTGATGGCGTATAACTTGAAAGTGACCGAAGGCATGCAACTTGGGATGCAGTGTTGTTAGAAAGGAGATCAAATGTCCAATATTGATGATGCGAGAAGATAATAAAATATAAAAAGTTAAAAAATGACTTCAGAATAAATAATGGTTGAGCAATTATGTTCATTTCGGGCATGACACGGTGGCCAATGTCAGAGAAATGATACTCTAACCTTGACCCTAAATCTAGAACTGCCACCCTTTGAGATATTACAGATTATATCCATATGGACAATATGACTTTTAATTAACGCTATTTCTGTACTATTTTAGTCTTAAAGAAAAGTCCATTTTATTTCCTGCATCAGTAAGTAAAGCAAAGTCTCATCCCATGCTAAGAACCGAGTGACTTACCACCACGCATCAATAGATCAATTACAAAAATTGATGCAGCCATTTGCCATCCTCCAGACATTTGATTGAGCTCCACGGAGTAAAATAGCTCTTCGCAGAGAGACCTGCAAGAAACAACGTGCTTCTCAGATGATAAAATGGCAAACTATTTGCTCTTTAAGGTTCAGTTTTATGGTAGTCAGTGTTTCCGTATGTAAGGTAGAGGGTAACGAATAAGGTGAAAGGTTGCATTCTCTATTTATTTAAGTGTTTTACAATGTGTTCTGATTAAAAACTAAGAATAGATCACTCTGATCACGTTTGTAAGACACCGAGAAATGCAATGTCAAAAAAATTCGATGAAATGCTTTCACAAAGGCTTTTTCAAGCTGTGACTAAAAATTAAAAAAAAAGGTTTTAAAAAAGGATTCCACACCTTTGTAGCTGTTTTGATTTCATCAGAATTTCCATGATAAATGAAGAGATAGTCGGCAGATCTTTGATATTTTCAAACCTTGAAGTTTCCTCATTCTGAAAACAGAACAAAAACATTACAGAAAAGGCTATGATATCATAAAATAAGCAACTCTATCATGATCATTAACCATCCCACCTTGTTGTGGTCATTCCATGTCAAATTGAATGTGGGTTGTAACGTAGGATTTAGCTAATTTTTACACCAGTTGTTTACATCATCGTGAAAGGAAACCATACAAAAATTTTACATCAATATCTCAAGCGGTTCCCGATACATTAGCAATCAAAAATTACCCCTATTTTAGGGTGTGGCCCGTTAATTTTTTACTCTCGCAAATATCATCAAACTTACAACAAGCTGGGAAACCATTGTATGCATTCCATGGCTCTGGAATTTGGTAGATTGTACCTTTCGATGATAAAGAATCTGAAGATCACACTTAGAATATCACAGAAACGCAGGGTATAATAATGGTTTGGAAATCTTTTTAGCCCTTTCTTCACGTGCAGATAAATTTCCATGCTGACAAATCATATCTAACTTTCATTTTACATGGGGAGGACATACAAATCAACTTGATTCAAAAGATAAACTTCAAATTTCTCAAATCGCATTATCCGCCTGAAAAACTATTACGTTTTACGTTTTTCATCAATGGACTATATGCTCTTTCTCATGGTGAAATCGATGTGAGGTCGATTATTTTGTCAACTTTCTGTAACTTTCCCATTAACCATTTAACTAATTATTACAGCATATTCTAATCCAATTTCCCTCTTTCCATCTGACAATATTTTGATCAACTTTCCTATTGCACACCCTAACCTCTTCTATCCACTGTAACTATATGAGTATCCTACTCTACTTAGCCTGCGTGCAGACTCTACCTTTCACTGCGGAGGAGGGGAGAGGTCTAACTCTACTGAGACGTGTTAATTATAAGTTTATCGTAAACACAAAGAAAAAGCAATTAATCAGACAGGCTCATGAATTAGGAAAAAAAGTTACCTCTTCGATGAATTTTGCAACGTCATCAATGACAATATAAAGATTTGTTCTTATCAGTGAAACATTGCTTGACGCAAAAAGATTTTGCGCGCAATATCTGCTTTTTACGATCTCCGTGAAGTATCTCTTGATTACAAAGAGGACCTGCAAGTTAATAATCTCGATAACAATCTTAATTAACAACAATTCCTTCAATGTTTGTTTAATTTAAAATATTTTTGCAGTCATATGAAAAAGTAAAAAGTTTTTAACAGTTTTGCACAGTTTTTCGTGGCCTGATAAATCGGCAAACGCCCCCCTCACCTTTTGGGACACCCAGTATATTAAATGCCAACAGCAATTGTATATATATACATCAACACCTCCTGAAGAGTGAGTCTATCACGAATGTATACTACGCTCTACTTATATGTATTGAGCACTTTTATCACGGACAAATCAATATACTGATTTTATATATATATATATATATATATACCTGTGTTGGGTCTTGCTCAGAGTTCTGATCCTGTGATAGGCTGAAGAGTTTGAAGCAAGATTCGATAATTTTAACGACAGGATCTGCTTCCATCGATTCTGAAATGAAATATTTTCCAATTACAAAATGTGCCAAAATACTGCAGGATTCTTAGAGATGATGACATTTTAAGTCGACATTGTAGCATTTGAAGATTGTCGTCAAAAGAATAACACGACAACATGGGAAAATTAAAAATTTTATCAGTTTATAAGGTTGTCTACATTTAGAGATTAACTAATTACATTACATAATTGTCATCACGTGTTTATAAATACTGTGAAATGATTGGATATTTCCAAAATGTAAACAAATAGACTGGTAAATGAAATAATAAATTATCCTGTGCGGTTCTTTTCTAGACTTGCTACAATCGTCAAATTTATTGTTGTCGCTCTAACATACGACTCATTACAGTGAAAAAACTGGCCTTTTTTACGAACCTCATTCTAAAAAAATACGAAGTCTAAGTCGTGGACTGAGCTCAAGTGCAATTGCAAAAAGTCAGTCAGCAGTATTCTAGTGGTCCGCAAAATGCGAACATTGAGCCTCGATCTTACAGTAATGAAAATAATCCAATCCCAGACGAGAAAATTGTCATATGACCATAATGCAGCGCTGTGATTGAGCCACAAAAAGTTGTGGCGACCGACTAAAAAATCCCTGATTTTGAGCCAAAATGCCACCAGAGACTAGTTCAAGCATAACCCTGAAAATTCTGTTCACCATACAAATTCCAAAATGTGTGTTTTTCAAAATAGAATACAGTCTGAAATATTTAATGTATATACTGTTCTCACCTAGTTCTCTGTTTAACGTTCTCACTTGTGTCACTTCGTATGCAAATCGCATCATTTCAGGAAGGATATAGATCGCAGAAGCTGGAATGAAGAAATGATTTATGAAATTTAAAGGAAATAGAGGCATACGAAAGAAAGGCAATTAAGTGAAATGTCACAAAAACACAGGAAATTGTTTGCTTACCTAAAGCTAAGTAAAACACAACAATTCAGTTGAAATTGGTGACAAACTTTAGTAACAAGGTTTAGTAAGACATTGCAAATGTAGCTTTTACATAGTTAACTATTCCACCTATTTTGCAACTAATTTTCAGGGGGTTTATGGATAGAAGAGCGCTATACAAACAGGGACACTGAAGTAGGGGGTGAGGTGAATGTATAGTGACCAAGGATACACTGAGGGAGAGGGTAAGGTGAATCTATAGATTCAAAAATCAATGAAAGAATTTCTTTGACAGCTTCAATAACACTTGTTGAAATGAATCCTTTCTATAATACGTTCGCATTGATGAAGACAAACTTGAAATTATAGCATATTGTCTTGCAGACTGTCGCTTTTTAATTGAAGGTCTTCCTGTTGTCTGTAAAATGTTTTGAAGCCAAAAACCAAAGCTATGTATTTGCGGTAGCTTACCGTGGGTCGAGAGCATGCTTATGAAATCTGCCACAAAGTTATAAAATACCGATGTACCCATTCCAAGAATGGTCAACTCTGATGACATCGTCAACTGGCTCTGAGGAAGTAAAAAATGTTAATACACCGTTTAGAAAAAACGAGATAATATAAAGTATATATATATATTGTATTAGTGTATTAATATAATTGAAAGCGATTAGCCAACAAAAACAAAGAGAGTTCCATCAAGCAGAAAATCAAAACAAACAAAGCCATGTTTTGGTTTTCTGCTTGAGAGAATTTGCTTTGTCTTGAATGCCCAATATCTGCTTTGAAATTGGCGTGTCGATTTCACTATTGTTACAAAATCTGCCGTTAACAAATAACCGTTTTCTGGCTATAGATGCTAAAATCCTTATTGATGCATATGAATATTGAAGTCCTCACGACCATTAAATGGTTCAAACGAGTTTACAGCCACTTTATTGTTTATATTTCTGTTCAATGTTTTCTTCTCCCTTTCTCTATCTTCCAGCAGGACATGCATTAAGTTGGTCAAACCAAGTAAATTGTGTGATGTGGTAATTTTGAAGTTTATAAGTAAACATAATTAGGTATTTATTTGGCGTGTATTTACTTTCAGCATCTTCAGAATAAATGCTCCAGTATTTATATTTGTTTCGATTGCATCCTCATTTGATCTTTTACGTCCTTTATTCGTCTGAATCAATTTCGAAGCCACTTTATCCAAGCTTGTGCCGCTATAAAGGAACAAAAGCTATCTCTTAAGATAAATTACAAAATATCGCAGAAGAAAACTCTGTATTTTTGGTTCTTCTATGATCATATATCCAAATTCAATCGTATTGCAATATTATGTTTATTCCATAACCGGGATAGTATTTTAATGCCCCACTGTTTGCTTGCCTGGTATGCACGTAATCCAGTCTTTACTTTGTCTTGTGCATTTGTGCATTAAGTGTCTGTCATGGCAAGAAACAATTTTTTGCAACAAGTGATCATGCAGGAAATTACGTTAAATCATGTTAAATTGCAAATACCTTGCAGGAAATTTGAAGGCAAAATTTGTTTGGTCGCAAGCACGTTGATTATTATGTTAAATTGCCAATATCTTGCAGGAAATTTGAAGGCAAAATTTGTTTCGTCGCAGGCACGTTGTTTATTATGTTAAATTGCAAATATCTTGCAGGAAATGTGAAGGCAAAATTTGTTTGGTCGCAAGCACGATGTTTATTATGTTAAATTGCCAACATCTTGCAGGAAATGTGAAGGCAAAATTTGTTTGGCCCCAAGCACCAAATAAAAATTTATAGTCATGGCAATGAACGGGTAAGAGTCTAATGGTTAAGGTACTATGTTTCGAAGCCGAACTCTCTGTGAAAATGCTTGTTTGGGACCAGTTGTCGTAACTTCTAACTACAAAATCCCCAGCCAACTCGTCTGTGAGGTCGGTAAATGAGTACCAGTGTTTAACACTGGGGTATGTGGTCAAAACTGACCAGATATTCTATTTCGTTAAGTTTGTAGTGATTTGTTGAAGTAATCCCGCATGGTTCAAGGTCGTAACTTATTTTTGAGTACAATACAATTATTATTTCATATTGTGGTATAAATACTTTGCTGATTATTTTAGATACTTTAGCTGTTTTACTTGTAATTACAGTTTGTTCATACCCATATTTATCCATCTCTGGTAAAAGTATCCTTTGCATCCAAGCAAATAATGATTGCATTTCATCGATAAGTGCAACTCCATCCTCGAAGAGATTCCCTTTCTGCAAGATGAACACATTTATAAGAAAATGAAATTTCTTCTTGGAAACATTATTTGGTGCTGCTGATTCCAGCAAAATTTATTCACGCATTTATTATAGGCGTAATGTTTCTTTTAAATAAAATTAAACTACCGCGTAAATGTAACTTTTGTCACTGACCTTGTCAAGGGAGAATAAAGACTTTGGCTCAGTTCGTATATCATACTTATATCATATATGTATATCATCAATGTTAAATCTATCGTTTGAAGCCTCGCACCAACCTCGAGTCAAACTCGATTGAAATTGACATTGCATTGGTGTCGAACTGAATCAATAGCTCGAGGAGAAAGGTGGCATTGGTGTCGAACTGAATCAATAGCTCAAGGAGAAACGTTTTTGGAGCCACGCCCTTCATCCACTCGGAAACGCCCAGTTTTGTCTTGTTTCCACAGAGATGTAATATGACACCACTTTTTAGAATAAGACTTAGGAAGGGGGCTCCTCCCTCTGCTTAAGAGCTCGTAATCGCAAGGTGGCCTAGTTGATTAAATTTAATACGTAAAATTTATCGTTTGAATCTAAGACGAAATTTGGTCGCATTTTTTCTAGACTCTAGATCAATTGAATTTGACGCGACAAAAATGCAACATTTGAAATAATCCGTGGTTCTAAGTGCACCTAAGTTCTAAACAAAATAATCTTATAGTTCTAGAAAATTAAAGTTCTAAATGCACCTTTCCTTGCAAGTGAATCCTAAGTCTGCAGCTCAAACTCAAACAGTTAGCAAGAAAATCTCGTTTCTCGATTGCAATATTATCCTTCGAATTTGAACCATTAGATTCTTGCAGCGAGGCTTCCAACAAACTCTGGAAAAACAACGACAAGATGTAAAAACTAGTTAGTGGAAAGTTGCGAAAACAACATTAAGGAAATCAATCATGATCTGCCGCATTTACTGCAAGAATTTAAATGTTTAAAAATTCATTAATATTTGATTTGGTGACCGATCTTAAAATTATTACTGTAGTGTTGTTAACAGGCTGTGAATCCCATGAGAGCCTTTGTGCTTTGTCTTTGTAATTCATAGTTAAATATACCAGGCTACTCATGCAAATGCCAAATTTCCAAAATGAGTAACAAGAAGCATACATAGTAACAAAATTTAATTTTGATAATTTGACTCTTAATATTATTTCACTTTTTCAGTCACCCGGTAAACAATGGCAGATTTTGTAACAATGGCTTTGTTTGTTTTGACATTCCGCTTGAGAAAATTCGTTTTGTCTTCTATGGCTAATCGCTTTCAAATTGAGTGTCAATTTCACTATTGTTACAAAATCTGCCCTTGCTCACCCGGCATAAAATTAAGCATTTTATCACTGTCGCTTGTATTTGAATTGACTCACCATTGAAGATTTAAGAAGGTCATAAATTTTTTCACATCGATCCAATTGCGTCAGAATAGCATCACGTGTTTTCTGTTGCACCTACAATAATTTAATTGAAAGATTCCTCAAGCTTGAAATGATAACCCTTTCATAACCGGATTTTTTCAAATTAACAAGCAAAACCTATGCAAGTTTCTTTTTCCAGGGGATATTCAATTCAATTCAACTTTTTTCATAAAAATACCGTCTAAAATACATGTTACAAAAGCAGTACTTCTATATACCAACTTACTCAAACCAACTTAACTCAAAAGATAAACTCACGTTTAACTACCTGAGATTAACATAAATTTCTGTCTGCATATACATGACCGACCTAGGGGACATATATGACCGACCTGGATGACTTATATTGCAATGGGACATATATGACCGACCTAGGGGTGAGAGGGCTAAAACTACTAGGTTCATACAGTTGCAAGATTTGTCCGAAAATATTACAAAGATTTAATACAATTACATACCAACATCCAAGAAAGAATTGACATTGCAAGTTCGCTTGCTTTACCGTCCGAGTTTCTGCCACAATCTTTCTTGCGAGAGTTCTGAAATGGAGATTACAAACTTGATATCTTTATTTCCGAATCTAAACAGAATGATGTGACCAGTCACGTGATTTCAGGTACTTCAGGTATTTAAAGGTCCCGTGATTTCCGAATCAAAACAGAATGAAGTTTCACATTGACAATTTATTCGATGAAATACCCCAAGCTTAGAAAAATCATAAATTACTCTGCAAAGGAGCGCATTTGTAAATGCAAACTAAAAATGCATTTAAATCAACAAATAAAATAAAATGGCAAGAATCAATAATCAAATACCTTTGACCTAACCGCTTTGACGGGACGCACCAAACCATCATGAATCCACTGATACACGTGTTCTAAAACATCGACCACAAATCCGGAAACACAAAGATATTGGACAAGAGGACCAAACTCGTCCGAATTTGTCTCTGGGGACAGTTCGTTGAGGGTTTTCAAACAAGATTCACTGAAAGAAATAAGATTTGAAAGTTGTATTGGGATGAAATATGACTCTCGAGGAAACGTTTTTCGATTCATTTACCAAATTTCTTTTATTTTACTGAAAAGCAGAACACTCGCAAAACTATAGAGAATAATAATCTGAAACAAAATTGTTCTTCGTATTCCCACTATTATTTGTGGTGAAAAAATTTAATACTCTAATTTAAAATTGCAAGGTCAAAAGAACCCTTACTCTTTGGTCAAAAATAAATATTTTTAAGTAACCTAAATTAATTGCTAAGGTTATAGCCTTATCTAAATTGCATTCAGGTCATAGCATACTTTTTCAAAGATTTGTCAAATTTTTCCAAAGTGGAAAAATTGTAGCCTTACTTTTTTTCTGAAAACAACTTCCTCCAAAATTGTAAAAGTAACATTTTGGCGATTAAAAATAATACTTTTTTTCTGAAAACAACTTCCTCCAAAATAGTAAAAGTAACATTTTGGCGATTAAAAATAATTCTTCCAAAAATTAAAATATAATGTAAAAGGAAAATTCTTAAATACCTGATCATGGAGATAGAAGACGATGGAAGATTGGCGGCAAGCACCATGATTGCCGCGATTGATTCGGGGTCCTTCAAAAAATACAAATCTCAGAGAGTTTAACATATCGGAAATCTATCGTTAATAAGGGGGGAAGGCATATTCTTGCAGAGGCTGACAAAATATTTTGCTTTCTCGCAGCACAAATGTAACGGTAAAATATTCTTGTGAGAAATCTCACCATGGCATGAAAAGGCACCCAACCGTGTGACCAGTAGTCGCAGGAATTTTTTTCAAAAAGAGATCTTGCAGGAAGTTTGCTTATTATGTTAAATTGAAACTCTTGCAGGAAATTTTGTAGAATCTTGCCAAAAGTTACGTTGTTTATTCTGTTAAATTGCCAATATCTTGCAGGGAATTTGTAGGCAAAATTCGTTTAGCAAGCACCAAATAAAAATTTCCAGCCATGAATGTCTTGATTACGATGCAGCATCATAGAATATTCCGCATGAAATATCTCAAGTAGTGCTAGTATTTATTAAAGAAGCTTCCGATCTTTGATTGGCTGATATAGATCGTTTTAGGTGACTTCAGTAAAAAGAATTCTGCGCTTTGCTTTTTTACCTTTTTTCTAAAAAGTGTTTTTGTAAATTTCATATCGAGAAAAACATGGAAGTTTAAGAGAATAATTTGTTTATTTCTTGTGATATAAAAGAGTTCCAATGATCAGATAAAAACCAGGATATTTAAATTAATCTATGCAAATACTTTTTAGAAAACTTCAAAAACAGAGCGTAATTTTTTTGAAGCCACTAAAACGGTCTAGATCCCGCTCGAACAATGATGCGGGTGTCAATGTTATAAGATCAAAGAATTGAAGCTTATGCTTCAAAATTTTCTTAACTAAATTACGGTAGATTTTACCAACAAGAACAGATTTTTTAACAATAGTGAAATCGACACGCCAATTTCAAAGCGATTAGCCATTCAAGACAAATCGAATTATCTCAAGCAGAAAATCAAAATATTGCTTTGTTCTGATTTTCTTTAATGGCTAATCGCTTTGAAATTGGCGTTTCGATTTCACCATTGTTGCAAAATCTGCTTGTTGCTTTTACCTTAAATCTTTGCAATAGTTCAGGTACTGCCCCACAGAGTGCATTTACGAGTCTCTTTTCCAAAGTAGCATTGTTTCCCTGTGAAATAATAATCATGGAAGGTGTTTCAGAAAGATTTTAACTTAAACAAAATATAGCGACAAACACTCCATAGCTTTTAGTCTCTTGATAATTTTAGTCATGCAAAAAACTAAGCAGCGGGCTTTTTCGTGTGTTTGGGCATGGGTTTTAAAACACGATTAATGTTGTTCGTACAATGTTCTGTTCCGTAGGAGCATAAAAAGCCTCGCAGCGAAGGCGCTACTGTTTCACAAGATAGGACACAGTAGAAAGCAAGTTGTATAAACAACATTTATCGTGTTTTAAAACCCATGGTTTGGGAGGAGACTAACACGAGACAGGAACCTGTTGTCATTGAATGTGGAACCAAACAGTAATTACAATCCAAATGGCCAGCATAACTAAAAATTGTGACAAAACATAAGGAACACCATGACACTATTAAACGATACCTTGGCTAACTTTTGCTTAATGCTGAGCCACAGAATAGAAAGAACTTCAAGCCAAGTTGTCATTAATTTCGTGTCGCTAAAATAGATTTCCCAATTGATCTCTTTAATCTCTTCTTCTCCATTCTGTGGTACATTGTCTTCGCTGAATCCTTCATCACGACTTGCAATATCATTGGTCTCTTGGATCTCTTCTTGTCCATTTACAACCTCATTTTGATCCGATTGGGGTCGTGAAGGACTTCTTGCATATTCCAAAACACATTCGCAAATCAAAAATATGAAATTGGCTGCAAAGCATAAACAAGTAAATGTTAAATTTTGGTGTATAATTTGTTTCATAAATAAATGCGTATATGCATGAAGGATAAAACTCTTTCTCCTGGATAATTTAACTAAAATACTATTGATATTTACCTCTTAATTTTGGTGAAATTATGATATGTTTGCCACAATTTTGAGGAGGATTTAATCCTTTAGATCATAATGGAATGTGTCGTGTTGTTTTTTCAATTCTCAAAAAATTCGATTGAATATTGACGTGAGATTCTATTCTTGCTTCCAGCCAATAAAACCACTCAATTTGATTGAGTGCACTCAGAGGTCTGGGATCTATTCTTTCAAATCGCAAATTATATTGTAATGTTCAAAACAGCAGTCTTTTGCGAAATTCCCCCTTGTTCATTCCAAAGGTCTTTTAAAGTCTTACCGATTACTCTGACAGAAGCTGAATAATGAGCGAATTTAAAAAATCTTCTTGCATAAGATCTACTTGCACTCATTAACTCTGCGCATTTTACTATCTGCAAAAGAATCAATTCAATTTTATTCATAGAATGCTAACGACAGTATAGAATACGTCTCTTTAAAAGATTTTATATGGCTATTGGTACTATAAATGGCTATCATTGTCATAAATTTTGTGTCTTCCATTACTAGACATAAGTTTTCTGTTGAAAGTATAGAACTATGTAAAATGTATATATATTATAATGTTAAAGATCATATCATTTTGGATAACAAATTCACTGCATGTTGGAAATTTTTGTTTTAAAGAAACTTTACGCCTAAAGTCCACCTACACGAAAAGCAAACCTGTGCAAAATTTCAGGAATCTCTCTGCGAGGTATCTGAATTTTAAAAAGCGTTCCAAGGATACTAAATTTCCTAAAAACTCAGTATATTGCGTTAATTTCGTAGGCTTAGAAAATTTTCAATTAAAGCAAAGGAACAACTCAACTACAACTCAACTTGGCTGGATTCCAAAGCCAAAGTCTTTCCACGAAGAGAAGGAAGGAAGGATTATTCATGTACCTGAGTTGCTGGATCACCTTTGGCAGGCAAGTACGAATTGATCAGAAGTTCCACGATAATCTTTATGCATCTTATGGAAGTTTCGACTTCAAGCCTTGCCAAAAGATGTTTTGATGGTACGACTTGCCAAAACTGAAAGAAAGAGAGAAAACTTTAAAACGCTCTCAACATTTATCAAGATTTTACTTCGAACCTCAATGTATCCTCAATGGAAATCAACGCTATTGTGGGTAGGACGAGCCTGTCATATGACATAAATAATATAATATCATCAAAATTCTGATTGCCGTGAATCTTGTGACGCTGTCTGTTTTTTCTGTTTTCCTTAGACGAGAGATGAAATTTAAAAATATCTCACTTTTATAGAACGAACATCTTTAACGATGAGCAACAACTCGAGAAAAGCATATCGCACTCTTTCGGATGTGTCATGAATAAGATCTCTTAGATGTGGCAGCAAGCTCTTCAACAGTGTGTGACTCAGACGGTTTGTAATCAAAAATTTTAAACCCTGCAAAAAAAGGAAAAAAACTTTGTAAAAGATTTTAGGCTTGTTGTTATGCTTGTTACCCTTTCATGCTCAATATCTTCATTCGAAAGGTTTGTTGTTCACCCTTTCATGCCCAGATTTAATACCCAAAAGTTAATAGGTTAAATCTAAAAGGTTAAAGGTTAAAAAGGTTAAACCTCAAAAGGCTCAAGATTAACAGGTTAAACCTTAAAAGGCTAAAGGTTAGAAGGTTAAACCTTAAAAGGTAAAGAGGTTCAACTGTTAGGATGAAATTCATTAATAGTTGAAAGATGTAACACATCATAATTGTACATTTGCCAATGATATACAAATGCATAAATGCAATGTCCCAGGACCACTGTCTGTCTAAAGAAGTAAATAAATTTTAAAACTTGACAAAAGAAAATTGGAAAAATACTGAAAAGCTACCTTGAAAACAGAATGTCGTACTTCGCTGGAAGAAGAATCAAATGCAAGATCTTCTGTCTACAGAAATAACAAATATATGAAAAGTGCTTTACAAAAACATAACCTTTGTGGTCATTGATTTCTTCGTACTTCTGTATCAAACAAAGTAAGATACAATATAACGTAAATTGATGCAATAACAAGTTGGAGGGGAAAAACAAAATCTCATAAAACAGCACATTATGGCCTTGTCAGCATAGTCACATAGCCTTATGAGATAGTCATGCTTTCACCCCAAATGTTAAGATTAATAACGATATTTTGAGCCTTTCACAGATTTGAGTTTTCCCGCATTCAAAAACATGTTTCGGAAAATTGCATGAAGAATGGTATTCACCATTTTGTTTATAAAAAATTAGATTTACAATTACACAATAGAATTGATATTCTATCACGCTCCAAAAGGTCCCTCTCTGCACAAGTAAACTGCATAGATAAAATACGAGCCCAATAAAAAAACTTGACTTGGCAGGTCATAGTTGTACGCTCAACATCAAATTCAAGGATGTCGTACAATATGAACCCTCGCCGTCATCCCCAATATAAGGCAAATTTTCGGTTCCCCTCGCCAGAGGGGATGAGAAAATAAATCCAAATCTTGATTCTGGTATAAAGTTGTTTATTTGATACATCAAAATAAATTTCATCAAGTAAAAATACTTACTAGTTTAGTAAGATATGCCCTGATAGTTGGAGGAGGAATTAATGCCCAACAAGTGAAACAAATTCTGCAAACGCCTTCGATTGCAATTGCACGAACTTTTGGATATCCGTCTTGAAGTAGGTCCTACGATAATGATGAAAGAAAAACATTTCAATGACTAAAATTAATTCTCAGGAATGTACGTTAGTGATAATTATATTGTCTTGACGGTACATCGGGTAACAAGGGGGAATTTTGTAAATAAAAATTGGGGTTTCAAACGTGACAATGTAATTTGCGATTAGAAAGAATACATTTTACACTCTGCGTGCACTCAATCAATTCAAAATAAACAAAGAAAGCAACATTTTATAATTTCGTTTGTTATGATTTGCTTGGCTGCGTTGAAGTTGTTGCAATCTATTCTTTACGGCGATTTACGGTGAATCGCTTTGTTATGTTTCAAACCACAATTTTTGTTTTTACAAAATTCCCCCAGTTACATTGGGTAACTACAAATAAGAAAGTTACTTTTCGGCTTCAGCCCATTGTTCTATGATATTGTCTTTTTTATTGTTGTCTTAACAAATCGGTGTCTGTTTGTCTCATGTGACCATTTCTGAATCAAGTTAAGGTGAGTATGGTCTAGTTGGTTAAGACGCCAGAGTCACGATCGTAAGGTCTTGGGTTCGAGTCCCACCAAGGTCATACTTGCTGTGAAAGTGTGAGGAGAGCTGCCAACCCTCTGCAATTCCAAGCAGAAGGCAAAAAGGGATCATGAGGTGTGGTCACATCGAGAGGAAGGACCAGGGTCGCCCTGTTTAGTTTAACCTTGAGCTATTCAGGAGTCTCCTTGTGCCCATCGTATTTTCTGTTGTCTTTTGAGACCATCAGTGTCTGGGTTTCTTGTGTGAGCATTTTTTATATTG
>JAYJMH010046716.1:0-14213 GCA_036873815.1 Phacellophora camtschatica
ATTTACTATCAGAATCCGTCAAGAAAACAAATATTACCCAATTTGTCAGATTGTGGGAGTATATGCCCTGTCTAATAAGATAATTTTGTTTTAGCTGACAACGAATTATTAACGATTATTTTTAAATTAAATATGTGATCTATAGTAGAATATCCGCCACCACAAAATTTGGCCTGATTTTCACTGAGCAATCAATTCTTTTCAAAAAATTAGAAAGCCTTGTGTTTAACGGAGGGAAGAGGGGGGTACATCTCACAGGACAGGGTATGGGTTAATGTGTTTTTAACAGGTACATTCCTACGTACTTGTGATGGGTGTGGTGAGTGCCCCGGGGCCTTAGTTGGCAACAAAAAAACCCCTCGGTGGTGTATCCTCATTCATACATTTATTTAATGCCGAGAACGAATAGAGTATGCAAAATAGCGGAGAGAACAATCGTACATTTCCAAGACTGTGTGCATTTCCAAGACAGCGAATAAATTGTGAAAACAAGAAGGTAAAACATTCTTTACCTTGATATAAATAATGAAATAGCATCACATGACAGCATATATAATCCTAATAAAACCAAACATGCAAAATTCAAGGGAAGACTCACAATCGATTTAGTCACGAGAAGCAGAGAGAATAAATCGATATTTTTGATTTCGACTATTTAGGGCCATTTAGACCCAAATCACAAGCAAGCACAAAGCGAAGAATGACAAAGCGATCAAACGTAGTCAAGTATCTGTCCATACCGATTTTAGCTGGCTATTTTTATGCTCCGAGACGTTTAAAAAAAGAATGATCAATAAGTACAGTCCGTAAGATTTTCCCAAGATTTTTTAACTAAAAATATCTTTGGCATCAAAGCCAAAAATCGATGTTTTTGGTATGAAAAGAAACGTCCAATGACAAAACACTCAACCTTTCCAAAAGTGTAAAGGACGTTTTTCATGACAAAATCGATTTGCGAGTCTTCTATATAATAAAATACTTTTAAATCCAAAACAAAAACTCAGCAATATCTTCGCTGTAAAATTATTCTACTTTGTTATAAGATATTAATGTTACACTACAATTAACACGAATAAATTTGAATTTAAAAAATTAAACCTTAAAATCCGTTGTTTTCTACGTACACTAAATAACGCCAATATTAGGCCACGTCTACACTAATGCGTTCGTTTTCATTTAGCTGAAGACAGATAAAAATTTAGCATCGTGTTGATGGCTTCCACGATAACGCGTCTTTAAAATGAATAAAATTCTTTTTCAAAATTGACGCGTTTTCCCTGCGTTTTCGTGTTGAGAAAAAGTAACGGCGCGGGAGAAAAATGAGCTTTCAAAGGAAAATGCACCCGTGTTGGCCGGGCATCATACATATCCTAAAAAAATGTATCCATCATAATATATTAATAAACAGAGGAAAATTTTATTTAAAAATAAATAATTTTTTTTAATAAACAAAGACATGTGATTTTGTTTCTTATGAATTGCTTGGCTGCGTTGAAGGAGTTAAAATCTATTCTTTACCGTGACAAATCGCATTGTCATATTTGAAACCGCAATCTGTTGTTTGACAAAATTCCCCCTGTTAATCATAATAAATATCCACGTCAACATACCTTTAAACATAAATTTCTCTAAACGTCCTTAATGTGGTCTTTCTCTGCAGAAAGGGTGTTCTTCGTTGAACGAGTTGCAGTTGCTGTGTTAAACACACAAATACACAATAAATTGAAATAAATATATACGCACAACAAATAAATAAATAAATGCAAAGAAAAATGTGTGCAAAAATTCTACCCAAACAATACGTGCACTTCTGAATAAGGTTCGTTCGAATAAATATTCCAAATTTTAAAACGGAAAATAAATAACGAGCACCTGTTTTACAGACTTGGTTAGTTAAATGCTGACTTGTGCATTTTGAAAGTTCAACATTAAATACTACCTTGATTTGGCATATAACACCATTATCCTGTAGTATATTCTACTAACTAATGGAACACAATGTACTTTTCATATGCTTATTACGTTCACGTTTAAGTAAGCTCTTTTCGTCCTCACCTTGAATATCAGCGGTTGGTTCCTTGACATCATCTGTTTTAGCACTTGTTGACATTGCTGTTGTTGCTGATGTTGCTGTTGTCAATGCTATTGTTTTTGACAATGAAAACTCTCCTTCAACCTTGGACAAAGTCTCTGAAGTTGCGGAAGCTTCCTTTTGCTTATCTATTGGTTTGCTCCTTTCGGGTGCGACATATAGTTCATCAGAATTTTCTGATGGTTGCTTCGGCAAGGAGTTCGTCTTCAAAGCAGAATTTGCTTTTGCAAAAGTCGTCACATCATGAGTATCAAAATTTTCAGACGGTTGCTTTTGAAGTGATTTCTTCTCGTTACCTGAAATTTCACCCATTTCTTCCTTCTCTCCCCGTCGTTTTTCTTCTGCTCCTTGAATGGGGCCTTCGCCATTCAAATTAGAGCGCGCTTCAACGTTTGAAGAAACCACTAAAGGTTTGATTTCGTCAAAATACAGCGGGTTATAGCCAATATTATTAACTGGCTGCCTCCCTCTCATCCGAAGGGTACATTCTTGAAGTTCCTCTGTGCTAAGCAATGTCTTGTATGATCCTTTAAAAAGGAATGGGTTTGTTAAAGAGTAGGCAATAACACGAGCCGCTATATCTAGACACCGGTGACTGAATGAACAATCTTGTTCAACTCTTACGGAAGCTTCAAGAAGGTTACCAACCCAAGCCTTGTCACTGCATGAAAACAAAGACCACAGAAGACGGAAGTACGCCGGCGTAGGAGAAAGATCTTCTATGAAGATAGGAAACAACAACAATTTGTCACAAACACGCTGTCGGCAAAGGGCGATATTCATCTCTTCGGACAGTTCTGCTGATTCTATGAACAAAGGAGACAACAAAGGCACTATGATATCAGCCTGATCAATAAGGGCGTGGCGAACTTTAAATTCCTCGGGGATTGATACTGAGTGATTTGGAAGATATTCTTGCAAGCGGTTTGACAAAAATTCGCCTAAAACTTTGTCGGACTTATGGTAAGAAAGAAGAATTAGTGGAGTGCTAACTTTCTCACAGTCGTATTTCCTCTCCGGCTTGAAACGCAATATGTCGTTGATTGAAGAACCAGTAAGGAATTGAAGACCTGATTGGAAATGCTCCGTTCTCCACGATGAAGTGATTTCTTCGATTGAAAAAACACGAGGATTTTCTTTTTGATTCAACTCTGAAAGACAAAGATAGAAATATAATGTCGAATCATTATCTTGCAGTTGTGTAACTGTACCAACTAGTGTAACTACTAATTATAACTATAAAGTCTGTGACCGTAACAATAACAGTATTACAAGAGAGAATGACAATGAGGACCTTGTATATCCTGGCAGAGCTCTACATCAGAGAGGAATTCACAGTAATGATGACGAAAGAGGTTAAGAAATGTATGTCAGGTTTTTGGCTAGTCTCTGACAGAATATTGATTAGAATCACAGCAAAACAGTAGCAAAAAGACAGAGTTAAACATACCAATTCGGGAGAAGTGATAATAGTGATGGGAGACATAAATGCCAAAATAGGAAAGACTACTGAATTCCCCATTATAGAGAGACACGGTCTTGGGATGACAAATCAAAGAGGACAAAGACTGAATGATTGTGTACGGAATATGAACCAATTATCAAGAACACCAAATTTGACAACCATTCCTTGAATTTATACACATGGATAAGTCCTGGATGTATTACAAAAAACCAGATTGATTACATCACGGTTGCACAAGACACCAAAATGCAATGCGATATGTCAAGACTTATCCTGGAGCTAATGTAGGATCAGACCATAACCCGGTTGTTGTGGTCTGATTCTACATTAAGATGCGGAGAAAGCTAAAACGCCTATGTAAACAACAAGTAGTAGATAAATACGACTACTGTGCCCGCTCTCAGAGATCCAACTATAGGAGATAAATGCAACATAGAAGTAAGCAATAGAAGCGAAGTAAGCAATATAAGCGAAGTTCAAACACCTGATGAAATATATCTGAGTGGAACAGCTTGAAAAATGTGCTTAATGAAGCAGTTAAAAGCGCAGAAGAGACACTAGAGTTGATGAAGGAAAGAAAGGAAGTAAAAGCAAAGGATACAGAAAGATACAATACTTTAAAAAATACTATCATCCCAAGATGCATGGAAAAGAAAGAAGAGTGATGGAGTAACAAATGTGAGGAGATTGGACAGCTAGAAAAAGAGTATCGATATCAAGAAATGCATTGCAGAATTAAGGAAGTTACTTGACAAAAGTAGAGTGGCAAAACAGCGAATGCATCAGAGATAAGAACCGAAAAATGCTTTTCAGTGAGGAAAAACTTAAAGAAAGATGACAAAAGTATGTTTCGGAGCTTTATGATGGCAACCGTGACGAGGACTTTGATACTGTCACGTGCAAAGAAGGATAAGATTTTACAAATTCAAAGATAGAAAAAGAGATCAATAACTTGAAAAATGATAAATCCCCCAGAGGGGGTGGGATAACATCTGAAATACTAAAATCAATAGATGACGCAGACCTGAGAAAGCTAAAGAATCTAAGTAGCGAAATCTATAAAAGCGGACAAAGAGCAGGAGAAAGAACATTTCGATCTTCCTTAGAATCCCAAAGAAACCAAACGCTATACAAGACAGGACAATATTGATAGGAGATTACAAGAAGGACATATTGGGGGTAGAAAAGGAAGAGGCAGACCAAGAACAAGCTGGTTTTAAGAACAATCAAGAATGGTCAGGACTGAATTATGGAGATGCTGTGAAAGCCGCAAGAGAGAGAGACGAAGATGAGAAGCTATGTCATCCAGCCCTAAGCATCAAGACAGAGCTTGAAGAAGAAGAAGAAGAAGAAGAAGAAGAAGAAGAAGAAGAAGAAGAAGAAGAAGAAGAAGAAAAAGAAGAAGAAGAAGAAGTAACTACAACTATAACCGCAACTATAATTGTAACTGTAACCAGAAGTGAAACTATAACTGTAACTGTACCAGTAATTATAACTGTACACATAATTATAACTATGCCTGCAACTATAACCTGGGAAATAAAAAAAACGTTTTCAATCTATTTTTATTGAGTAAGTTTTTTTGGCAATAAAGGTAGTATTATTTAATTCATTTAGAAAAGCTTGATTATAAACTCCAGCCTAAAAGTAACATATTCAGTATCTTTACAAGAACAAAACTTGCAAATGCAAACATTCTTGAAGAAACCCACTTTGAAGCAGATCCACCTTTCCCAAAATCTCAACTAATGCAGTGTCTGAAACATCCCTACAGTCGATTGGAGTGTAATTGCGACACCATGCAGGCAGTCTATCAACTTCCTCAACAAGAATTGGCACCAACTTTGTCTCATATCCGGGATCTGAATGCATGGCAGATGCAAGGTTGTATTCTTCTTGGCAAACTTTCGACTTAATGTAAGGCGGAGATAAAAGTGCAATGACAATCTTTGACGACTCTAGAAACACAAATACATAATATCCATGTGTAACTTACTTGTCAATGCAAATACACATTTATGTCAATGCAAATAACATTTACAAATAAACAGGGGGATCAAGAGCTCTACGTCCTAACTCTCATTTTTAAAAGTGATGTTATATTACATCTCTGGAAACAACAAAAATTGGGCGTTTCTAAGTGAACGAGGGGTGTGGCTTCACGGTTCTATTACCAAAAAATATACAGGGTGTCCCAAAAAGATAGTAACACGTTTGACAAAATCTGACGTCAAAGATACTGCTTCAACGCATCTAAAATTACATAAGTAGCAATATTTAATTGCTAACTTCAAATTTGGTATTTTGTTCATTGAAAGTAATGCCTTGGGTATTGAAATATTCATCTTCAAACACCAGATTTGCAATCAAGACAAAAACAGCCTAAGCCACACATTTGACAACACTTGAATTGAGTGCGTTTAAATTTATTGATGCAAATGTTGTTAAATAAATTTTAAACTCATTTCACTCTGATTCAAATCTGAGAATAAAGATGAGGTCTTCTTATTGAACATTTACGAGGTGTTGCATAGAACGTTTAGTTTCGCTATCATATCAAATTTAGGATTTCGAGAAGTTCATCTCAGCATTTCAGGCACTGATATTGCCGGTTAAGGTAGCAAATTGCAAGTTAACTATAAAAAAAAAATGCCTACATAATATAAAATACAGTAAGATAACATCATTGTCACGGGTGTGCATTTGAATGGGTTACTGACATGCATATAACACTGACGGCACCTGTAACTTACCAATACTGTTGTATAACTTGACCTGCCATGCCACACCAGTCTTCAGTTCAGTGATATCAAAAAATATGTTCCAATCGGGATGAAACAGCAAAATAAACTTTTTAATTTTGATAGCAACCTCCGAATTTTGATGTGAATATGAGATGAACACATCGTAATGCATATTTTCAAAAGGCTTTGTAACGGTCAACGCTTTTTTGGTTTGGGAAGTCAGGTGTTCAAGTTCCGCTAAATGGCTTCGTAACCAATCCACGACGATTTGGCATGCTTCGACAATCTTTTCGTGGTCTACAGGCCTGTAAAACAAAAAAAAATAATTCACAGATACAAGCCGCGTGCAAAAAACTATGTTTCTCAAAAACTTTCAAGTTCAGAGATTCAGAATCTCCGTCAAAATTCTAAAAAAAGCAACCATGAAAATTTAGGAGAAAATATGTAAGTTATTCAAGACCGAAAATGTCAATTCCGTGCTCTTTTATTTCACATATTGAAAAAGGGTTTCTCTTCAGATCAGATAGTTTTCAAGGGGCCCTCTATTTATGCTAAATTACGATATCTACGCATTTACTAAAATCAATTAATTGCTGTCCGTTTGTGGCTGTTTTTAAGACAGCTTCGATCGAGAATCCGACACCCTGCAAAATCGGTCTTTGGTATTCATGACCCAATACGTTTATCCTACCTTACTCAACTTAGGGTTGGTCTCAACACATTAAACTTTTAGGGATACAATAAACCCAATGTACCCTACGAGTGATAAAATTGGGGATACGCGAGAGCTTTTTGTTGCTCAGCCCTTCCTTTGAAGTACGATAAAGAGATCTTTTTTATTTATAACTCTTGGTTCTTCATGGCTTATTTTAAGGATTTTTTATCATTGCAAAAAACGTGCGAAAGAGAAATCTTAGTCAAAGAAACGTGAAAAAGCAATTAAGCAGTTCTTTGGCTAATTAGTGTTTCTTTGGCAAATATTTATTCTTTTTATTTATCCAAGCATTTATTCTTTTAAAAACAATATCAATACAAGCAGATGAACAAATATTATGGAATTGGTCATTTTGAGACACTGGTTTGACAGACGAAGCAATGTGATGCACAATCTTGTGGTTCCTGGGGGTACCCCGGTATATGTTCTGCAACCACACCCTTCAGATTGGCTTAAAACGACTCTAAATTCATGAAAATGTACATCAAGTCATATATCGCAAAATGTTTGCTCATAACAGCAACAGTAACTGTCTGTGATGGACTGAATATGAAAAAAAGAAAGGAGAAGCAATAAAAGTGACGTCATGAAATTTCTACCATTTTGTGTACCCACTAAAGATAAACCATTTGGTGCCAAATCGTTTTTGAAATTTGTTTATAAAAAGAAATTCAGCTTTTATATTCCTAACAAAAACCATCACTGCACAAAATAGCTTTTATCACTGCACATAATGAGTTCATCACCACACAAATCGGTCATCACTGCGCATTAAATTTCTCCTCGTGGGGTTCTTTGTGGGGTCCTTGAAGTGTTCTTTCGGAATTTCAAAATTTCATTGGAGTTCAAATTTTCAAATAAACCATATTACCTCGAGCCTCTATTTTTTAATGCTGCAAATGACAAATAAAAATAAAATGAAATGACGGGTAAACATGAAAATCTGAACACAATTAATCAAAAGATACCGCTATGAATATCCAAATGCCTATTAAAAATCAAAATTAAAACCAAATGAAAGCACCTGTTTGGGGGTGAGATTACACATTGTTAACCAGGTTTCTTTGAGAATAATATAAGTCGCATTCCAGTTGGTGAGAATGTCTACTGTACCAGGAGGAAATCTGACTTGTCCAAAACAGTTTGGAATCCTCCTACAAAATAATGCTGGAGGGGTTTTGGGATTTGCACTGGTGAGCCTTTTCACTACGTTATTTGCAGTCACTGGAAACATCGTTTTTCTTATAGCGGTGATCAAAAGCAGAGTGCTTCATTCTCCATCAAACAGCCTGCTTGCAGGATTATGTACCTCAGATTTGCTGATGGGGCTATTGGTCCAGCCTCTATTCCACTCAGCACAACTAATCAAAGTACTCAGAGGAGAAGATGCGCCTTGGCTACTTGTTCAAGCATACATAATTACTAGCGTTCTTTTGCCATCTTGGTCTTGCTTCCTCAGTTCTTTCGTGAGCATAGACAGGTTTCTGGCAATATGTCGACCATTTTTTTACCAAAGGATAGCAAACTGCGCAAAATGGATCGCTGTATGCAGCTTAAGTTTTGTTTTGCTTCTCGCCTATGCACTGATTACGGTCAGTATGAAACAGACTAAAGTTTACAAACTTACTTTGCTAGTAACCATTCTAATCACCCTGGCCGCAATAATATTTTCGTACGTGCACATCTTTCGAGTTATTCTGAATACGAAGCAAACAATATCTTGCATTAGCAGCAAGGACGTTGCGGACAAAAGAACATTTCGCCGTGTGCAGAAAAACGAGCGAAACAAAGCCTACATCATAGCTGTTATTGTGAGTGTGTTCATTTGCTGTTATACGCCAATTGCAATCGTCAACATGCTGACATTGACAACAACCAGAGCTTGCGGCACGCAGTTCGCCTTCTGGATAGTAAATAGTTCAAATGTCTGTGTGACCATAAGCAGCTGCATCAATCCAATGATATACTGCTTCAGAACAACTGAGATCAGGCGGGAAGTGAGGAAAGTGTTTTTAAAATAAAGTAAGGCAAGACATGCCAAAGCATACAAACGACGAACAAGCAAGAACATGGCAGAAATTTTAGGGAATTGAATACTAATACCAACAAACAAATTTGGGAATAAATTTTCTCCAGTGCAGTCTTACAACGAAAACGGCTAGCTGTATTCTAGCCAATTAGTTGAATTGTGAAGAATAGTAAAAGGCCAGAAATACAAATAACCAGCTAAAAATAATTTCATGAAAAAGAAAAAAAACGCTAAGGAAAGAATAAAAATTCACAAGACAGACAGAAAAAGCATTGGCGTTCAAAAGAAAGATTTACCAAGGAATACAAACCACGCACATTTGTACAGGATACAAGCAACCAAACGCAATTACAACTTTGCGAACAAAATGCACGTGCCCATTCTGCCAAAAGCACAGCCCAGGATATATATATTCACTAATGTGTCACTTCGATCAGGTATATGTTAGATACAGTTCATGTAAAATATAGCATTTCGCAATGTTAATGTACGGTGATAGCATTAAAATATTAAAATGAAAACAACAAAAATAGCATTTAACGTGTTATGTTTCTGAACAATCTGCACTGCCAATCAAGACTGCATGTATGTGACTTGGATAAACCCAATTATTGTATACAATTATTCCAACTTGTCATAAATTAGTGAAAAGAAACTAAGCGTTACATCATCTCCCGAAATATTTTCCATGGTAACTTCTTATAAAAAAATTTACCTGAATATTAAAAAAAATCTGCCTGCTCGACATCACGCGGTAGCAATGAATTTACGGAATGGACTTTTTTGAATTATTTTCAATTCATTTCGTAATCTACAGAATCACATTAATTTTATTTTTGTGAAATTGATTGTAGATTGAGCCCTATTGTTTTCCCATTATTCTTCTGAGAAATTAAGCCTAGACGTTTCTGATAAAGTAGGTGGTTTCATAAATTTGGGGCCTTACTGAATTCGGGTGCCTTAGAATTATCGCAGAAGGATTGAGTGATATCTCTAAATCTAAGTTATTCTTTCGGGCTTATTTCTGAGTTACTTTCAAGTTCCTGTAACAAGCAGAATTCGCACAATATCCCAGCAAACGGTGGAGCTTTCTTGTGCATCGCCCGGTAAAGCATTTGCAATATCATAAGAAATTCTCACAAAGTTAAAAATGATAAATAACTGGCAGCAGTGCTTTTCGAGAACTAAATAATTTGAAACATTAGTAAAAAGAAATTAAACTTACCTGCAGTCGACATATTGTATAAAGCACATATACGTTGGCATTTCCTCCACATAATCAACATAAAACGGTGCGAGATAATCTCTTTTCATGTTTCTGGTGCAGCATAAAGCTATGTTGTACTGTTCAAGGCAAGCTTCGTCTGAAAGGAACCTCGGAGTCAAGAGTGTGATGACACGAGCGCATGTTACCATAACCTGTAGAAAAAATGATTTATATTCGCATCTCAAGGGTTCATGGACGAGATTACGGCTCAAAGTATGGAGATATATGAATAAAGCTATATGTCATACCCCTCAAAAATCATTCACTTTAAAGAAGCTCTTCTTATTCAAATCAAAAGTTATTTTTAGAGCTCACGCATAAGCGATGACATATCATACTCAAAATTTTGAACCATCTCTCGTTCAACAAAAACTCTCATCATTTTCTCTGAATCAGACAGGCTTACAACGATACTCATCATCTTTCATATATGGAAGAAACTATTTTTTTTCTCCATAAAAAGTAAAAACGCCGTTATAAGATAACCAATGGTCTACGAGATGTCTAAAAAAACTCTTTCCTCCTTTGTTAGAAAATTTCAAAGAAGTTCTCAAATAAACAAGTTACATCTTTAAACCTCATTAATTTGCAAATTCTAACTTCGATTTCAGTGCAATTACTTCCAAAATCCATTACGAACTCACCGAGCTATGAATCTCGAAGGAGAACATGTTTTTGGGGGCACCTTGTACACAGCAAAAATGATATTTCAAATAACGGGTGCGTCAGAAAAAAATAGAGACCTTTCATTCACTGTTGCTTGAGATTTGTTTGTCCAATTTTAATGATTAATATTTTGTTCTGCAGATAAAAGACCAAAATAATCATTGTCAGAAATCTTAAAAAACAACTGATGTTTCAATTGCCTACCAACAATAGATTTATTAACAAGCAGAATGCTCACAAAGTGTTGGAAAAGGGTAAAAAAGAAGGATCAATGAAAAGTTGCTTTTTTAAAGTTCTAACCAATGAAAGTCTGTTTAGTTTTTACTATTCTCTAAAGAAGGCCTAGGAAATCCTTTCGAGAACATAAAACATAATTTGGATTTGCAAGAACATTTTATGAGAACTGTTTCATGGTGCATTAATTTTGAAAGTTTTCCGAAATTTATCACCTTTTTCAACGAATGCATACATTCAATGTTGTGTGCTGATAAAATATTTACCAATACTTTTGTTTGGAATGGCATAATTTCCTCCATGTTTTTACTTCATGTAGAAGAGGACGTTTTAATTAAATTTTAGTTTGAGCGCTTTATTTGTGACAATGAATTCATCCAATTGGTTAAAGGCTAATTAAGCCATTAGGAAAACGGAACAAAAACCGGATAACTTTCGGTCTTCAATGCACATTTTGGTAAAAACTACATGCCTAAAATTATAACCTTATTTTTACTGTATTTTTACTGTATATTAAAATTATTACTGTATTTTGCTCATAATTGTGAATTTTCAAGAAAATTGTTTCCACAAAACCGATTTTCTCACATAAAAATCAATAAATTTGGATGAAATATTTCAAATCTTTGAGACAAAAGACACATGTCTACCTTTGGGAGACAAAGAAACACTAAGAGTCAAAAATCTTTATCAGAGCCAAAAGAGAATTGTTCAAATTTAAGATGAGCGTACTGTACATATACTTAGACATCAATACCTTGTAAATCTCATCTTGCCATGATTCATCCAGGTTTAAATTTTGATGCTCAGAGTAAATCTTGATATCACTACGTTTTTCTTTCAATTTGATTTCCACCATTTTGGCAAGACTTTTATCCTTCATATTATATGATAAGTAAACATCGTAATCGATCGGATGTTCCTATACGTGAAGAAAAAACAAAGATCAAAATTAAGAACGCCTTTTAATTGAGAACTTTTACTGTAAACCGAATCTTGAGTTCATTTATCCTTTTATAAATATATAAAGCCCAAAGTTCCTCATCCTGTTCTATGTCACAGAGCTGAATTTGGATTTTAAGTTGCTAAACTTGGAGCCAAGTTTCACATAAAAACTGTGTAGCTCAACTTTTGTT
Organism: Phacellophora camtschatica; assembly: GCA_036873815.1. Classification (NCBI taxonomy): domain Eukaryota; kingdom Metazoa; phylum Cnidaria; class Scyphozoa; order Semaeostomeae; family Ulmaridae; genus Phacellophora; species Phacellophora camtschatica. The sequence continues at coordinate 12,349 of JAYJMH010046716.1, forward strand.
ATCATTGACTTGCCACAGTAATGGTACTGAATCTATTGGGGAGGTGGAGAAATTTCATTTGTGTATCATTTCAACACAATTGGCAGCATTTTAAAATTGGAAACTTCTATTTTTATTGTTGTATTATGAATTGTTGTTATTATAAATCAATATTCAAATTAGCCTTCTAAGACATTCTTCCGTAAATTACTGCTACACAGTTATCTGGAACTGAATATAAGATTTTATCACAAAGTTTGGATAGCTCACAGACCACAGACGTTCTCGTGTAGGACGTTGAACTTAAAGTTCAGACATCTCGTTTGGGCAATTCAGAAAGTATCTGTGTTTATCTATCACAGACGTTGGGCATTAAAAGAACTCAACGTTGTTGGAATTGAATTCATTTGGGACTCCGTAATCAAGGGAAGAATTTGATAGCTGTTTTTTAGAGACACTCGGGTGACGATGTTTCATGTTGTTGTTTTTACGTGAACCATTCGAAGTTTTCGCTGGTTCGAATATTTAGATTCTTTCATTAGTAACCCAATTTGCCATTCATTCGCTTTTATCGTTATACAATCCTCTTGCTAGATTTCGACTCTTGATTCTAACTAAGTGAACTCATGAGAGTAATTCTAGCATGTAAGCTTTTGGCTAAGAACTGAATCGAGTGCAGGTTTTCTTATGAAAATTTTAAATAATAATTTTTCAAAGCCAAAACAAGGTAATATTCAACAAATGTCATTCAAAATTAGAATATTATGCACTCCAACAAAATCGTACCACGCATCCTGATAACAATAATGAAATTGGATCAGCAGAAAATCGATGCAAAATAAAAATACCTGAGGTTCATCATGTTCCTTTTTCAGTCGTTCCTGCCATTTCACCTTCATGTTTCTAAAATAGTGAAGTAAAGGATCTTTCTCGACGTATTTTTGTTCTCTTACAAAGACAACAATTTTAAGAATCTTCAATGGTAACCCAATTTGCATCCAATGAATTGCAGCCTCCACAATCAACCGTAACATCATCTCTCTGCTATAGCCCTGAAATTTTAAATGGAAACTTAATGGAAAATGTAAACTGAAAACGTAAAATTCAAATTTGTGATAATCCAATGATTTTTCACAATACCCTATTAGTTTGTTCTGTACTATTCTCCAATGGCCTTCAGTCCTAGCATAAAATGTGCCGTGACTTATTTTTGCGGTAAAATGCCTTAATTTCAAATCTTGACATCACGATAATTTTTCAAAAATGAGACCTAAATATTTTTACTGAAGTATCACAAATCGAAAATCCTAAGAGAATTTCGCGTTATAGCAGGTCGTTTTTAGTTGTATAATTTATTGACTGAAATTTATGGGTAATACTATAAGCATTTAAATACACAGACAGTCACTTAGTCAGCGCTTTTTTAAGAATACAGACAGTTTGACAATCAACAACTAAGTTGAATTATTAGGTTCTTTCCAATTTTTTTAAATTGGTATTGATATTGGTATTGATATATATATTTTTATAATAATGAAAGAGTTACATTGATACTTTATCTTACAATCTTAGATACTTTAATGGTAAATTTTTGATAAGTTTGTAAGAGTTACATTGATACCCTTGATACTTCAACATTAAGTTTTTGATAAGTTCGTAAGAGTTACATTGATACCTTATCTTACAATCCTAGATACTTCAACGTTAAGTTTTTGATAAGTTCTTATGAGTTACATTGATACCTTATCTTACAATCCTAGATACTTCAACGTTAAGTTTTTGATAAGTTCGTAAGAGTTACATTGATATCTTATCTTACAATCCTAGATACTTCAACGTTAAGTTTTTGATAAGTTCTTATGAGTTACATTGATACCTTATCTTAC
>JAYJMH010046727.1:0-14212 GCA_036873815.1 Phacellophora camtschatica
TTTCAATATCGTTATCGTGGATGGTTTTCAATCTCGTGGGGGGGGGGGGGAGGGGTGGTATGTTCAGTATCATTGATAGTGATCATGATGTCTGTAGGGGGTGTTCAGTATCGCGTGAAAGCATTTTGAGTATCGTTGAGGGTGTGCAGTATCATGGGCGGCAATCTTTAGTATCGTAGAGGGTTAGCATAATGGCTGTGGGGAGGCATCTTGAGTATCATGGGGGGTCAGTATCGCGGGGAGGCATCTTGAGTATTGCGAAGTTAATCTCGATAACATCACATTAGATCGCTAGATTAATCACGAATCAATCACGGGAGTACATACTATTTAGCTTATTGGATTTGGAATTTTTTTCCTTAAAAGTTTGTCAAATTATTTTGAGCAAGTTAAAATATTTATTAACATTTTCCATCTGTATTTTTTGTAAGTTTTCGGTCAGAAATGTATGTTGCCTTCGTTTAGAAAATTTAGCGATGATTTATCTTCAACCCACGCAGCAGATGTTTTAGTCGATGTTTGATGATGATGGCTCTTTAGATCAAAAGGAGGAAACACTTTTAGACAGGGCATATAATCTAACAAACTAACAATCATTCTAATGTTTGTTTTTATGACTGAATATGATTGATTAGGCTGTAAACTTTTAAAATTAACCGCATACCTTTCTAGAAAATGTCTTGATGTCACGTGGTTGCTGACGTCATCTCTTGTCTAATTTGCACGTTTTATATCATAGATATCGCTGACGCAAATAGCTCTTTCGATTGATCTATCATGAAACGGATTTTGCTGACATCACTATTTTCGCTTATGATGCCATCACAATTTTCTTGTTGTATTTTATAAAACCATAACGATAACGATAACAATAACAATAACAGCAAAGCATGACCATTGCATATCTACGTCATATTTTTTCTCTTCTCGCATTGGTCTCCGCAGTTCGCGAACGTGAGTTTGAGCGACATCTTCAGGAGAACGGTCAATTTTAAATCAAATTTTTGCGTTGAACACCAAAATTATTCACGCTTCTTGACATTTCAGCATGTCCTTTTGACGGATTTAAAATCAAGCAATTACAAAGCCTACCAGGATCTGAGCGTTCGTGGATTTGGAATAAATTACTTCGGCAAAATCTTCGCCACAGCTCATGGTGACTTAGTCACTGAATATTTCAACCGGAAACGATAGGGACAGCCAGCCCATTTAGATCAGGATACGGTACCAATATTGATTTATATTCATGCAAAGATTCGGGTAGCGATGCGTGACATGTTTAACATCAGGAACAACTCGACACATCTTACGGATAATGGGAAAGCAAAGCACACTGCTATTATCGCTGCACTAAAGAAGAAGCTATATTCATATTACACGGATCCATTCTCGCAAGGTCCCGCAAAAGCAATATGTACCGGATAGGAAATTGACAAAGAGGTTATTTATTCTCTTTCGAGTGCACCCAAAAATTGGAAACGTTAGGTACACGGAGTTTGTAGCAAAACGTCTTGTCAGCAAAGAGAAAAATGTATTTGATCGAATCAAGCAGGTAAAGCTGAAAACAGGAATTGAGAAAACACCCAAGGCGATTTGTATTCTCAAAGAAGATCGGCAGGCTTTCGGACTTTTAGTGGCAAAGACATCATTTGAGCAATAACACCATCACTGCTATAAAAAAGAAACTTAAAATGCAATGAAACCAAAACTGAACAATACACAATAACAAGAAATGGGAGCACATCATGGGAAAAATGTAGATATCTCGGCAGTCTTTTAGATACCATTGAAGATATAAAAAGAAGAAAGATACTACCCTAACTGCAAAAACTAAAACATCTAAGGGAAAATAGACATACAACCATCAAAACAAAACGAATATTCAACGCCTGTATAAACCCATTTTTCTATAAAATTCAAAATTGTGGACGTTGAAAAAACACAGAAAGTCCAAATAGATGGATTCCAAAGAAGACTGCCAAGAAACTGTCTCAACAAAAATTGGCCCAAAAAACTCAGCAACGAAGACCTACAGAACAGAACCAATCACAATCAGAGTGGAGTAATTTCATAAGCGAATCAAGATTACGCTGTCTAGAACACACTTTGAGATTATCAGAGATGACACCAGCTCGCATTGCCCTAACAGAGACATAAAGTGAAGTGAAAAGAGAAAAGACCATGAGGCAAGCCAAAATCAACCTGGCCAGTTCCTGTAAATAACCAACTGAATAATGAACATCACGTGAGAGGAAGCAAAAAGAAAACACAAAAGAGATAACAATGGAGGTGCAATGCGGGAGAGTGGAGAGATCAGTGTGAGGCAGAGACCTCTTGAAGCCGACAGCATTCAGGAACAATGTTTGTCTTGCTGACCAAAGAGCACTTTGCGCCTGCGCATCTTTGTTGATTTCAAAAATTTTGAATTTTGCCAGGAAGAAAGTCAATGGATTTCAAACTCCTCTTGCACCCTTGGGAATCGTTCTTTTGTCTTGCAAACCTGGCTGACTGAAAACATGTGATGTCAAGGATTACTTACCAAAGCTGAACGTTGTCAACATGTTGGAATTACTTCAAAAATTGAATTATTCTCGCTGTCATTACAAATAGAAATTACGAAACTGAAGGATTTATTCGTTAGAATTTTCCAAAACTAGACGCAGACTCATTAAAATTTTCCCAGAAGATATTCTACAACATCTGAGCAAAAAAATATACCGGTGGGATACGCCGGAAAAATTGGGATGATGTTTCAAATTTCATTCCCAGTATTGGCATGGCAACTTGAATTATTTTTTTTAGGCCATTTACATGTGCCAAAATAATTATTTTCCCATATCGAAGATTTCTGTTAGGAACGATAATGTTTGAGGTTTTCAGAATTCCAGTTACCCCCATACATGCCTAGTCTAGTCCCGAAGCTTATACCACGTCGATAAATTTTGTGGTGAATATCTTTTGTATTTTTTTGCTCAAAATCCGCACGCAGCCTCATCGCGAAACTTTCCAAATTGATAGAAAATTTATTATTCTGTCCAAATTTTGTATCAGTCATGTCGGGAAAAATTGGATGCGTTGGTAGGAAGAAAATATTCACTTTTTTATATTTTGTGTTAATTGCAACTTCCGCCATATTGGTTTTATTTACTGTTTATAGTTTTCAAACAATAAACAACGGAGCAAACCTTGCTGACACTTGTAGTAATGTTAGGGAGCCATTCCATTATTTATCGCTTCGCGTCATTTTTCAAATATGCCACTCATAAACCTCGATTTAAAAACCTGTTCAATGAACTTGCGCGCGCATATAAACATTTTTCCTCTATGATATAGCCGACAATAGTAATTACATGCATTTACTCTATGCAAGGTACCAGATTTGTATTGCCCTGAATATAGCCATAAAATATGACAGACTTTTCTTGATATATAGATACTAGTTTCATGTAAGATACTAGTTTCGTGTAAGATCTGGCACTTGAGTTGGGCATGGTTGTGGCAGGTTCCACACCTTTTAAAACTATCCGAATTCAACTTTTCAGGCTTTTATCTGGATCTGCCCATGGCCTAACAAATCTTTTCCCTTCATTGCGGTCTATGTAATCATTTCCTTGGTTTACAGTTTTAACTTCTAATTACATAGATCTAAGGATAGTGGCAACTTCATCAAAAACAGATTGTTACTAGCAGACAAGGGCATAACAATACCCAAATACGTCAACAACATTGAGAATAATACAGCAGAACCCCAGTAACTCGAACTCGCTTAACTCGAACTCGCGATAACTCGACAATTTCCTATGTCCCGTGCGACCTTTCTGCACTTAATTGTCCTTCGATAACTCGAAATCCCGATAACTCGAAAAAATGTTAGTTTCCCTTGAGGGTTCGAGTTAGCGAGGTTCTACTGTATTATTAAAAACATATTTTCACTTTGCCTGACTTTCTTTGTGGAAAAGCAAATATTGCCAAAGAGCATATTATCTACTCAAGAGAACTTGCAAAATGCAAACTGTGATGAACACTTTGCCCTGCTGGCAGACCTTTTAAAGTTGTCTCGAAGGGAACAGGACTGGAAAGAGGGACACGAATCTTCTTCATATTTTGTCTGCTCTTGAGATCCACCGTGGACAGTCCACCTTTTATTAAAATAAGGTTAAGCCCATCTTTTTAGCCCAGTATATACAAGCTTTCAAGGGATTTTTCGTAAAGACCTAACAAGCAATTATTGCACATCAATGATACAAAGCACACTTTGAATAAATCTAATGCCCCTTTGAATAGCAAGTTAATAGAAGTTAAATTGAATACGAACCTTCTAACAGTGAAATATATGTTATTTCATAATTTGGGTCTAGGTGTCCACTCTGCAAATTTCGCAATCAAAACTTGCCCACACTACGAAATATGTCCATGCAACATCAGCTGTCACCATCTTCACCTGTTCTTGATGCCAATATTGGTGGACTTTGTTCTGGATTATTGTAGACTTGCCACAAGTTGAACTCATGGCATTTCCTCGATATGGCATTCCCTTGATATAGTGAGTACGAAATAGAAATTTGTGATTTAGCACAAAACAGACTTGGGCAAGTCTAGCATCATTGCTTCTGTTGGGAAAAAGCTGACTTGTTAATCTTTTCCCTTTAATTGATGCTGAATCATTTTATTGATTCATTTTCCTAATTTCTAATACACTGCAGCCTTGCCATTGCACTCCGGGCAATTCTATCTGGACCTCTTCCAAAAAATGCACTCGAGAAAAGAAAATATTACAGCAGATTTGGCTTTGTTTCCAGTCCACTCCATCAACATTTGGGTGCATTTGGGTGCATTTGCACGTTATTCAGCTTTTTTTTGCTTCCAGTTAGCTCCATTTTAGACACTCATCTCGCATTGCTGCGTTGCGCGAAAGAACTTACGGAGGAGGCCGAATCAGCCCCTCGTTTTTCTACATGAAATACCCCCGGTTTGATAGGGCTAAGTAATCTTTCATTCATTGCAAGTTTTTATGTGTTTACGCTGTGCATTTTGATTGTTAGTCTAGTTGCTTCCGAGTCGCTGAGGAAAATCGCGTGAACCAAGCACATGCCCTCTCCTGTTTGATTGCATATTGGAAAGACTACGAAACATTTGCTTTTATTGGTTATAACTCAGCGATCATCGTGTAGTGGGCAATTGAGACTAAAAGCCATTCAAGGCATTCTATTTGCCTTGTTTCTGAGTCAAGTTTTAGGTTATTAACATTTCATTTCTTCCAATTACTTGTAATGAGATGCTTTAAAACGATAAGATTTTCGTTTTGTGCAATAATGATATTATTACATTTTATTGTAGACAACAAGACACGATACAAGCACGGTAATTCAATGAAAAAAGATCAGAACTATAGCTATTTTTACAGGTTGTTTTATTTAATATGTCAAATGTAGAACTTACTGGGAAGTCATGTTTCTTTAATGATAGATTTCAAATCTAGATATGAGTTTCCTTGTGATTGTGTGACTGCAGTCATTCCTGGATCCAAGCAATGATTGTTTGTTCATCTTTCATTTCATTCTGGATAGTCATTAATTCACTTACGACGTCAAATGTTATATGAAATAACGCCATGTTTTACGTTTGTTATGAGCTTTCTTATCAATATACTGTATTCACAGTACTTTATCGCAAATATACCTATTTTAAAAATACCTATTTTAATGAATAACCTAATTGTTAAAAAATCTTTCGCTATTATTTGTTTCCATTGCTATTTATTAAAAACAGCATCTTGGTTTATTTTATGGGCGTTTGTCATATGCGCTATCATCTGTATTTCCTTTAGTTTTACACGCCCAACGTTTCTATCAAGATCTTGCTAAAACGTAACACATCTTAACACGAATTTAAAATCTCATGTTAATTTGGTTGATTCAATGATGAAAATAATGATTCATTGACATCATATGACTGTTTATTTAGAACTGTGGTTATGTGGCATCAACATAGGAGAAACATGTTTTAACTAGTCAGTGAATATTTTGTGGTCTGTTTCTGCCAATCAGATCACTTCGGGAATGACAATGGAATATATGAACGTTAGCGTTTTTTGACAAAAATTAAACAAACCAAGCTGTAGGAGGATACGCTTAACCACTATCCTTTGCAAGTGGGTGGTACAGCATTATTTCAGCTATTTTCACAATTTATTTTACTTTTTCGCAGACTGTTTGTTTAATTTTGTTTGAGAGATTTTTTATATTTAATTAATTAATTAACTATTTGAAGACTGCTTTTTAGTCTTGGTGGGAGGTAGGCTTGGGAAGCTTTATTCTGTGGGAAGTCTGATATGTTACTCTTTGTTTTTTTGGGTGCTTTGGGTGCCTTAAGGCGTAGGTTGAGAGAGAAATCCTCTCTGCTTTGTAACTTCTTTTAACTGAACCACTGGAGATATCGAAAATCTCTCACGGAAAATTGAAGAAAAAATCGCGTTTTTAACGAGCAAGTTGGAAAAACTGTGAAATTGGCTGTGAATAGATATACACGTTTTTCTTTTGTAAGAAAATTTTTTTTCACCCCAGCCTTCAGACTTTCTTAGCTATTTGCTAATTTCAGCACTAAAACTTCCTTAACACTTTCTTAACGTAAAATTGGAAAGTTTTACGTTACTGAGCATGCGCATTGATGGAGAAGATGAAATTCTATAAATATGGTATATTTCTCCAAAAAACCCTCAACGTCATAACATCAACTATCGAAGAAAACCCAATAAACAGAGTGCAATTGGTCATGCAAAGAAATCCCAACAAACAGAACTGAATTAACTATGCAATTTTAGAAATAAACAAATAATTTCGACACCGTCTATTTCGTCTGGTTCAATATAATCATCCGCACGGCAATTTCCTTTTGAAATTTTGAATATCTAAATTTTTCAATTTTCTTAGGTTTCAAAGATCCAGCCATGAACTTTCTTACCTTTTCGAAGAACCGAGCATAACTTTCTTATAAAATACTTTCTTATAAAAAAGCGTGTAATTAAGTCAAGTAATATATTTTTTCTTTACTTTAAATAAGTTTTGTAATATTTTCATATTTTTTGCCCTCCCCCGGATCCCGGAATGTATTTTACCCTACCTGCAAACCTACAAAAATAATTTGGTCAATCAATTATTGAATTATTGCTTAGTAGTAGTAGTGGGTCATATTATTCAAAAAAACAAACATTAACTATTTAACAAAGTCCTAGATTTCAACAAAACATATATAAATATATTGGATGACTAAAAAGACTGTCCACGTTTGAAAAATCACAAGGGAGAAAATTCTGGGTGAATGTTCCTTTAGAAAAACTTTTTCTCATAGCTTATGAATCACAATCATTTTTCGATAACTTTTTCGTTAACATTGTGAGTGAAGCTATCATTTCAACAATTTCGCTTTTTTCGAAAAATCATTCTTCCAGTACTGCTGCTTTTTTTAGTCATTCAATAGAATTCTGTAAATTTAAGTCAATATTAAAGTTTATTTCAAATTTTCTTGTTTAGTCAGATTTTCATGACATCTCAAATAAACAACCAATATTAGAAAGCTGAGGCATTTTGGAGCAGCAAATTTTCGTCGAATCCTTTCTCTATATCAAACACAATGCCTTACAAAGTGATTATCTCTCCAGAACAGAGCAACACTCTCTCAACTGGAAAACGAAAACAAACAATGTTGCGGAGGAGATGTTTTCATTTTCCAGTTGAGAGAGTTTTGCTATGTTCTCGAGGGGGTAATTTCTTTGAAACTAGTGTTTCAATTTCACTATTGTTACAAAATTCGCCTCTTATCCTGAGCACTTTCTCCAGGCCCCAGCATAATCCTTTCCCAGTACGAAGTATATGATCATAAATACAAACTTAAAACATGGTTATCAACTATTGTTAGGCAAAGCAAGGCAATTATGACGCACGAGTGACGCAATGAAAATAAAACAATTATTCTGTAACTTCTTAATACCTAGTAGCAAGTAACCACAATAGGTAATACTTAGGAAGCATCGCTTTTTAAATTAGAGGTATTTAGTCACGCACGAACATTCGAAGAACATTTTAGGACAATCTATATTACTTTTCATTCATTTTATTACCCATTCATTTGTATCAAAGTGGCAGAGACACGGTCACAGAGCTTCAACAGACTCAAGACACCGGCTTTGGCTTAAAAAGACCGCCAGTCGAAAATGTTCTCAGATTTAGCAACCTTTGACTTGCTTCTGTCGACCGCATACTGAATGGAATTATCTAAACCTATTATGACATTTTCAGATCAAGGCAGAACTCAGAGAAAAGCATCCTTCAAATTTGCAACACCGGAATGCCGATTACATTTGCTTCCCTAACTCAGGGGGATATTCTTTCAATTAATTAATCACGCACATTAAACGCCCGGGTTCATTCATGCTAAACAGGCAAATCATATGAAAGTTAAGTTTTGCAGGGGGTAGCACATGAAAACCAACTTAATTCAATATGACGTTTTACGTTGTTTGTCAATGGGCCATATGGCCGCTCCCGGGGTGAATGGGTCAAGAGGTTGGTTTAGGCGCCGTCGCCAAAAAGGGAGGGAGGGGGCAAAATCCTATGTAGGTTAATCAAGACATGTTTTTTTAATACGAACATAAAGTCAAACTTCCAAAAGAGGACACCAATAAAGCACGGATAAAATTTGATTATTCTTTACCCCTCCCCCTCCTCATTTTACGCAAAAACAACAACAAAAACTTACGAAAAACAATAGATGTACGCTTTCGGTTGCCCCCTCCTTCAGTGCGTACGCACTATATGGATGCCGCCCCCCCAACACAAACCTACATACAATTGTCAAGCTTCTTCTGCGTATCGGGGGATTGTCCTCGGAACAACAGAGAAGAGAGTATCGACAAACTGTAACACACTACTATTGTTTTCGATCCACCATTTTTAAAAATCAATTGATTTTGAATTCAGTGTCATTCGAAAATGGCGGAAAACGAACAGTGCAAGACATCGACTAGCTCTACAAGCGACTGGTAATCATTCAGAAATGTTGGACATAAGGTTTGCCTCGTTTCAGAAAAAGTCCCAAGTCAGAAAGCATCCCCATTTGCTCTTTATTGTTTAGCTCAGCCTCGTTTCGAGAAAATGTTTTAGTTAGCCAGTCAAAATTATTCTGTTTTTAGCTTCTGCAATTTGATAATATTCTTGGCAGATTTTTTCCACTGGGTGGGGTATATTTTAGCAGGGCTGCACACCCCCAGTACCTCTTGTATACCAGTGCCCCAGTGATATTATTTGGCTTTAAATATGATAATAATTTACATCAAAGTTACCGGGTCTTCCTTTCATAATATAGTTAGATCTGAAATGAGCCTTGATAAAAACAAAGATAATGTTATTGCACCAACTCTCTGAGCTGATTCGCAACACTAAAACTTTCCCTTTAAACTAGTAGATGGTTTAAGATTGATTATGAAACACCTAAAAATATGTCACTGCGGAGGAAAATACCCTGCGGAGGAGATACATATTTTTTTCATTCTTTACAGATTAACGAAACGAAATAGATTTGGAGCAAGGTTACTGGGTATCAGACGTTTCAATAACAAAAATGTTCATTTTCATATAAATAAGTGTGACTAATGAAACACCAATATATTCAGTGAAAGAATTTGGAAATACTTGAAGTTAAGTACTAATAGTTCCTTAAACTTTTGGGACTTGCAGTAGTAAGTTTCTCATGAAGCAGTTTCTTAGTAAAAAAAATCGAGTAAATCAATTTTAAAACTTTAAACTAAAACTAAAACTAAATGATGGAAAATATCAAGGCCAGAGCTTGAAGGGACCGAAGGCCGAACGCAGAGAGAAAATTGCTCCGTTGTCGGTCAGAGATGAGGAAAGGTTCTCCACAACTCGAAAAGTACCTAGTGATGTTATACAATATATAGGATTTTCCTGAGCTGATCAACTAGATCTCCTATTTACACAACAAAGAGAGATCGATCAAGCAGCTCAAACACCGGTGTTTTCATGACTCATTAGCTTGCACCCGATATAGTAAAACTAGGTGACAGTGCCGTGTACTACAGGGAACTAAAAACACGCCGAAAGATCGTATTCCGCTATATTATTCCTATTGGCGGTAAATCAATGCACAATCGAATCCGGATATTTTTTATCTTAAAGCATTTTTCTTTGTGATGAAATTCGTTTAATTCCTATCAAAAAATTCTGCATTCACGATTAGGCACTGTTTACAAAATAGAATTTCCATTCGAAGCGTTCATTAAATTTATTTCTGACATCAAAGCCATGACCGCAGTTCAGCGTTTTTTCAAAATTGTTTACGTAAATGCACTATGGCAAATAGAAATGGCACATTCAGATCGGCGATAACTTATATTCAATACGCGCACGGAAGCGAGCAGAAATTAAAAACACACTTCGCACGGTGAATCAACTACTGTATGTTAAATGCGGCATATTGACACATAGAATAAGTGAACATATCCATTCCTGACGAAATTAAATTCCAGGCCAAAAGAGATGAATCCGCTTACCTCAATGCAGGAAATTAATGCGTTATGTGCAAAGAAAAATTTGAAAATTCGCGTTAATTTGGGTTGGAAGAATTTAGTTACTTTTATTAAACGAAGCCATACATGACGAGCCTGTTCCGTTCGCGATCAAAACAATCAGAAATCTATTGAAAATCAACCCACTGCATCAAATCGCTTTCTGAAGAACGAAACAGAACTTCGAAACAATCTAATCACGATTATTTTGATTGCCAAAGGAACAGGCTGGATGAGCCTAGACTTTTGACAATCGTCGTAGTTATGCACTACGACTCATAAAAATACAGGAAGATTTCTGGACTTGGTTTTCCACCTCGTAATCGTAATTCGAACTTCGAACAACGGCAAATTCTAACTTGAACAAAGGAACTCTGGAAGCCTCGTTTCAATGATCCTCAAAAAGTTGGGCGTTTCAAGCCCATAATTGGGGCTCTAATGTTACCAGTCTATGCAAACTTCTCCAAAAGGGTAAAACAGTCTCCACTCATACAAGGAACTTACAGGAACATGCAATATAAATATATATAACTATTAACGGAGTAAATCAATCATTTATGAATGAAATATTTCAAATATCAAATGCTCCCACTTACAACTTACGACAAATACCTTTCAACCAGCAGAAGCCAAATACAGTATTATATGGTCTAGATACCATCTCTTATAGATGATCTCTCATTAATCTTCCACCCGAAATTAGAAATTCAAACAAAGTGGAAATGTTCAAAGCAAAAAAAGAAGAAAGCATCACTTACTTGCTCCTGCAGACTATCCAGACAATACATTCAGCTAAACATTGGTTACATCAGCAAAACATTGGTTACATCAGTAGAACGTATGAATACTCATTTATTTTAATAATAGTTCACATTTTTGTTATTGTGTTTTTGCTGTAAAAATAATACATTTATTTAATGTTAGTGGACACAATAGCATAAAAAACAAATATAGACTAACATATATAGGTTAACTGCACTAGAACTGTGGGTGACTTTCACAGAAAGAGCAGGCGCACCTATTTGATTGAAACCATGTTTTAAAAACAGCGTTAAAGTTGTCTAAACTGTAGTTTGTTCCATATTTTTGGTTCTAACTATCTGACTGAGTTTAATCCTCTTTTTGTTAAATTTACCTTTGGAACTTTCAATTCATTTGGAAATCGAAAGTCATATAACAAAGAATTTTTTGCAAAAAGGCTTTGCATGAAAGGTGGGTTTAAATTATTTTGAGTTTTGTATACCTCGAGAGCAAGGTATCTAAGTCGTTGTATGTGCAGAGTTGTTTCATTGTATTTTGTTAGTAACTCTTTATATGAACTTGTATAGTCAAAATCTAGGAGCTTTAATGTCCTTTCGTTAATTTTTTCAATTTTATCATTACTTTTTTATTGCAAAACATCCATACTAGTGGGCAGTAATTAAAATGATTTAGAATAAAAGTATTAATTATAATTTTTCTTTCTTTTACGTTCATATTTTTGGCTAATCTTTTTAGTGTATTTAGTTGTCTTGCCACTTTTTTGCATAAGATATTTATGTGATCATCGAATTTTAAATTATTGTCTATTGTGACACCCAACAGAGTAACTTTCTTCTCTGTTTTTTCCAATAAGCGTTGATTGAAATTTTGAAGCTGCCATTTTATTTTCTGAGAACCATTTTAAACAAGCAGTGGTATTTGTCATAGCTTCGGTTATCTCGAAAACTCACGATCTCAAACTAATTGTCACACATTGGCGAACGTGAAATTGTATTTTCAGCAATTTTAAGACGATGATATTTTGTGAAGGACACACACCATCTCTAGATATATGATAAATAAGTTAATTGTGAAATGTTTACGATTGTGACAACGAATACTAATTGTCATAAATCTAGATATGGTTGTGTCCTCATCTCTTCCATGATTAAGGATGCTGCGGAGGAGCTGCGTAGGAGTGTGTGCGTAGGAGGACAGACAAACCCATTTGTCCCTTAATGCGCCACGTGGCCACGTTCAGAATTAGCAAAATGATCAATGAAATAACATACGGACGCTTGAATAATGGATCGCGAAAATAAAAGTTTAAGACCATAGCAAAAATTGTTTTTTTAAAATACTTTCTATGAGAAGGGGGTAGAATTTTTTCGAAAATTAATGTTTATTAAAATTTTGAAAGGACTCTGCCGAGGAGCATGGCCACGGGGCATAACAAAAAATAATACGGATTAAAAAAAGAGCAACGAATAAATATGCAACCACAATTTTAATAATTTACAGATTTTCTTGACCAAACATTTAGCAAATTTGCTACTAAACGCGCGGGTGCAGAGGCGGAAATTATGGGGATTGGGGGGGGGGGGGTGCAAGGGAGCCCTAAATCTTACCAAATGTACCTGTAAAAACGCAATTTGAAGGCTTTGTTGGAAAGTTTGGGCGAGTGTTTGACTCCGAAAATTGAGACCAAATTTTCGCCTCGTTCTGTGTGTTTCCTCTCATCATCAAATTATTTCCATAAGAGTTGAACTTAATTTCCAAAGGTACTACACTTGAAGATTTCCTCGTCTAACATAAATTAGCAATTTGTCCGAACATAATTTTTGCCTCATTGTAAGCATCATTGTAATTTCGACAAAAATCTAGGTAGAAATGCTCAAATTAGTTCTCAGACAGAACGTTTTCTGTGCAATCTATTCATTATTTTTGCCGCCAAAGCTTTTATAAATTTCAAATCACTACATTATTCTAATTTCGACAAAATTAAGGTATTTTCTCTTTATTTTCTGCTGTTACAGTAGAACCTCGATAACTCGAACCCTCAAGGGAAATAAAAATTTGTTCGCGTTATCAAGGGACAATTCAGTGCAGAAAGGTCGCACGGGATATAGGAAATTGTTCGACTTATCGATAGTTTGAGTTACCGAAGTTCTGCTGTTATATCTTTATCGTCTTCTGTAGCAGCCAAAGAAAAAATGGATTTGCATTGCATGAGTGAACTTTTTCACGTGAATTATGTACTGTAACAGCATAACGCCATTTCCTATAATGAGGAAAATTTCAAACCGTACGAGCTTCTTTCAAATAAAGCCACCTGTAGAATGCTATCTTTCTTGACAGTTGAACGTTTTGCGGCGAAAGACCGACAAAGGATTGCTGGAATAAACAATTTTTCTGTCTGTTAATCAAAAGAGCAAGACGAACATAGGAAAGGCAGAAAAGGATAGCGCGGGCGCCATTCTGTGTATAGTCTTTCAAGCGATCTAGAAATATTAAAAATTTGAATTAAAGTCAATCTGCAAAGGGTTAATTGTAAAAAAGTAAATCTGAATTTGTATCCCTGTATAAATAATTTTAAAATGAAATGAAAATGAAATAAAATGAAAATATTTTCAATCATACTATTTTCACTTACACAGAAACATTTAAGATGATTATTTAAGCAGCAATATTAAACATCTAAGCAATCATTAAAGGAACTCGAGTTCCACATTTTGACTTAAAACCAGGAAATTTAACTTCAGTACATTAACATCGAAAACATTCGGACTGATAAGTCTCGGACACATTTTGCACGATTGGAAACAAAATTGTTTTCTTCAGCAAATAAAGTGAATCTTCCACCAGCAATGAGTTATATATTGGCTAAGAAGC
>JAYJMH010046738.1:0-14210 GCA_036873815.1 Phacellophora camtschatica
GAAATTTATTTTATTACAAATTTTACCACTGATGGTGGAAACTTATTTTATAAAACTTTTACCCCTGATGGTAGAAATTTATTTTATTACAAATTCTACCAATGATGGTGGAAACTTATTTTATAAAACTTTTACCACTGATGGTAGAAACTTATTTTATTACAAATTCTACCAATGATGGTGGAAACTTATTTTATAAAACTTTTACCCCTGATGGTAGAAATTTATTTTATTACAAATTTTACCACTGATGGTGGAAACTTATTTTATAAAACTTTTACCCCTGATGGTAGAAACTTATTTTATTACAAATTTTACCACTGATGGTGGAAACTTATTTTATTACAAATTTTAAATTATCCACGGCAGCACTGTATTGCAATTTGAAATTTGTAAGCATGTAGTATTAGGTTTGTTTTGCATTCCGTTTGAACAGAGCAGGGCCACGGGGATAAGTGACGGGCCCCTGAAAAATTTAAGGTTCGAGAGCCCTTCACTTGGACCCCTGAAATGAGCTGCTGCCCAGTGCTGGCCCGGGGGTAGTTGCTCTTTTTCTGTGGGCCTGGAACTGAGCTCGTAAAAAGTCAACTGTTCGTGTCGTGCACTCCTCCTTTCTATCATATAATTTTTACTCTCCACAATGTTTTCAGTTTGTGATATCACCAGCCTATAATGTTATGTCAGCTTACATGTGCGATGATTATTTCTAATGAATTTACAAGATATCTCACGAATACGGAAAACAATATTGGAATAGTTTAAACAGATTTGTTTGTTATTATTGTTGCCTTAAAAGCTGTGTATCTCACCTGGCCTAAGGCCCATACGCAAAATTGGATGAAAATAAACACAAACCAATATAAAGCTATTGTTGGTGCAGATAAAAATAATGCCAGGTGACCAATCTCCAGTCTCGTAACATCAGGTGGGTGTGAACAAGCGAGCCTTTTGAACTTTTATATTTTTGGCATTTTGTGGTCTAGTCCTCAGGCTCATTGCACTGGAGCCAATATCAGACTGTTGTTTGCAAGAGCAGCTGATTACAAGCCCGTGTGCTCACAATACACGTTTTGTTTCGTCTGGTCCTCAGGCCAAAGTAAATCTTCCTGTGGCTTCTGTTTAATTTTCTTTGATAAATTTGCGTGGAGAATACAAAAACATTGAAAAATGAAAATGAATATTCAGGTCGAAATTGAAATAGCCTGTTACCCAGCAACCTCCGAATATTTTTTTAAAATCCCTTCTATTTTAGATATGGTAATATAAAATAGCTAACAGCTATTTAATCCCAACGTTCTAAAAACTTAAAATTCTTCGTAAATAAACTAATAATGCCAAGATAAAGATAAACTAAACGTAGCGGGCATAAAAGGCAGTTAACCGACGGAGATCGAAAAATCAAATGATAAAGGATAAGAAATATAGGATGTCAAATAGAATGTAACGAGAAAGGTAAAAAGAAAAAATGTGGACGTAGCTGTGAAGGAGGTCGAGGTAATGTTCAAGCTAAATGCCTATGAAAAAGAAAATTGTTTGTGTCCATAAAGAGCCAAGTTTAAAGTGCCTATAAACCTTTCGAAAAGTTTGTCTACTTCAAAAGAGCATCCAAAAACGTTAGGAATGGCGTTTACAGAATACTGATATCTGTTTTAGCATAGTCAATAGTTTTTTCTATTGACTATAGAAAAACAGTGGAGGAAAGACCACCAGTAAGGATACAGCATGTTTCATTCGAAACAGAACTATGATCAAAGATTTCATAAAATTTCATTAAGTAACCATGAAAAGTTGAAAACTGTGGTTTCTTAAAATCAGAGACGTCGTAGCCCGGGGAAAGGGACCCCCAAAAATTCAAAAATCATCGCAAAATTGGGAAAACTTTTATCTTGAAATAGTGATTTTAGCGCGTAAAGTTTTCGCGTGTCGCGAATTGTTGACCTACGGGCCTTTGATGTGCAGATGATCTCACGACGCACCTGGTTAAAATCATCAGTACTGAAAGTTTCTTTGCTTTTTGACGATCGCGGTATGCCAGATAAAAGCGTGTATGTATCTGAATGTAGGAAATCCCTTATCCTCACTATCACAATGAGTGTTTGTTGTAACAACATCAATCTTAGAACTTCACCAGGACAGCAGATGGCGTGAGCACAAATAAGTGCAGATCAAAAAGAAAACGGATGAATAAATTAAGCGAAAAACGGACTATTTTATCAGAAGTCATGTTTCATTGATAAAAACAGTCAGAACACGCGTGCTTACCCCAGTAAAACAAATATACGACCTAATTAAGAATTCTCTCTTTAAAACGTACCGTTTAGTTACATAAAAGTTAATGTGAAATGTAAGTTGATTTATTTGCGAGATGCACTTAATGTTGTGGTGAGGATTAGATCACGTTTCTTTAACAAATAAATCCAAACAAAATGGCGATAAAGAAAGAAATTGAACTGCTGGACAACGAAATTTCCTTGCAGCTGTCCAAAGGAAGAGAATAGGTGACAGAAGGAAAGTTCATTGTTTTATTCAGCCGTTGATTAGACTTGCTCCTAGTCTAATTATTTAATTATTTTATCGTTGTCATCCCAAAATGAAATAAAAACAGTGGAAACTGCGGGGGAGCGGGAACTTTTATCGTCATTTCTCAACCGTTGTACTTAGGTGCTTCTAAAAGTTGGCCTAAAAAATTAAAAATTGCAACAATAAACCTTTTCAGATTCTCAAAATTCACTGATCTTTGCTTGAAAAGTTGATACTCTGCAGTCTCGTGTCTACGTTTTAACATAAACTCTGTTGCCACATGGCCAGTGTATGCCCATCTTTGGAGAGAAGTCAAACAAAAAATCAATGATTAATTCTCAAATATTTCTATTTTTTGTTAAGCAGCACAAATAAATTGCTCAAATTTTTACGAGAACAACTCCAAATGCAGTTCTTACATATAACAGTTACAAACAGAGACGTAGGAACCAGTGGGGGGAGGGGGGGTCAAGGGGCATGTGCCCCCTCAATTTATGAAAGAATTGAGAAGAGTGCCCTCCGAATTAGAAAATGTGCTCTTTTCAATATTCAAAAGGCCCTTTCCTATAACTGTAGTGTCTTTGGTTTTTCGTCTAAGATGTCAGAACTCTTTCCCAAACGGAATAAAACAGGTTATTATGTGCTATAGTAAGGCCCCGCATTTAAGAAACTGATTTTTCAGATTGAGCCTTATTGTTTGCAAATATTCCCTATTGTTTTCCTATTGTTCTTCAGAAAAACTTAGCCTAAAAGTTTCTTGTTAGTGGTTTCTTAAATGCTGGGCCTTACTGTAGCACATAATAACCTGTTTTCTTTGATTTGTATTGATCGTTAGAGGCTATCATTATCATACGAGTAAAGGCTTGTTGCTTTAGGTATGGTCACAATAAAATAAGGTGTAGTCAAAGTGCTCTTTAACCTATGTGACCTTTAACCTATGTGACCTTCAAACTGTGTGACCTTCCCCTTTCGAAATAATTCCTACGTCTCTGGTTACAATTAGATAATTTCCTACTTTTATACCGAAAGGCAAAAATATTTCCTCACGTTTGCAAAGCTGTTATGGAGGATCTTTTGAGTCGATAATTTTGTTTTTGCTTGACTTTGATGTAAGAATATTCAACTTGAAGTTTGATACATTGTTTGTCAAAATCTACTGAGTAATCCCAGAACTCTACTAAATGAAAACCAACGTTAATGGCTTTTTCAAAACAATAATGCAGTATTTTCAGCAGATTACAGAAATCTTATATTTTTGGTTTCATCGAGTAAAACTCAGTGATTTTAGGTAGATTTTGGCAAACACGGTATCAAACTTTACGTCGAAGCTTCACACATCAACATCAAGCGAAAAAATTGAATTATCGAAATTGGAATTGATACACAGCAGTTTTGCAAACGTGGGAAAATTTAATGGGCCACCCAGTATAAAATTGTATGTACTTAAAGCGTCACCAGATTAAACTGACAGGCTTTCCAGTTTTGTAAGAATCTTCACATGCTTGGGTCACCTTACAAGCAGATAGTGTACTTTCTTTAGTCACAGATAAACGTTCCCCATTGATTGCATTCAGAAAATGATCTAGCTCATTCTTATAAGCTTTTTCATATCTTGTATTAAATGAAAACTCTAAAACATCATCAACCAAACCATTTTCACTGGAAAAACACACAGATGTTTTCGATGGGTTTCTACTCTCCACCATCCCTTTGCTGCCAAATACTTCTAATCTTTGGTCATACCCGTACGATGCATATCTGCTCAGGTCTATCATAGCAAGCACGCCATTTGGAAACTTCATGGTTATGGCAACAGTATCTACATCACCCATGTCTGCAACCTCTTTTTTAAACGCGTGCCCCTGCGCGTGCACTACGCTGGGCTTTTCGCCCACTATCCACATGATCAAATCAATATCATGTATTCCACAATCGTGGAACATACCGTGGGAGATTTTGAGGTACTCAACAGGGGGAAATGGAGAATCGCGGCTACACGTTTTGATCATTTGTAAAATTCCTACCTTGCCAGCTTTGACATCAGCCCGCGTTTTCATGTGAGTTGGGTCAAAACGGCGATTGAATGCACAGAAAAGAGGCACATTATGCTTGATGGCTTCGTCATAACATTTTTCTAAAATTAAAAACAATAAGCAAAGATAAGCAAGGTTCATCTCAGCCCTTCTTTTTCAAATTACATAAATATGAATGTTGGGTATACACGAAAATTTGAACATTAAAGATTATAAAATTTTCGCGGATATCTTTCAAATTTTTTTTCTTCGATCTTTTCAAGCTTTAGACAGATCGAGACTTTTCGAAAGTGATTAATTGCGCCAAAATTAAAAAATTAAAATCCTCAAAAGACATTCTAGCCTTTTGTTAGTATTTCTATGGTCTTGTTCCAAGACTATTTCGTGCCTTGTCCGTTAAATCTGCTACTGAGCAAAAGAAAGACGAAAAGGGCATAAAAGAGTCTTTAGCAAGACTAGTATTTACGCTAGAAATACTAGAGCGAGACTAGTCGATATTTTTGTATTTTATTATGATGATTTGACAAAACTTTGAAAAAAATATGTAGGAATCGAAAAATTGGTTCTCAGACTAAACCTTTATGCAGAATCTAATTAAAAAATCAAAAATAATTTATCTTAAAATTTTGATAAATTTCCATAATAAATTTTCATAGTAATTATCTTGAAAAGTTGGATTATGAAATATCAGGCCTGATTATTAGCTTTTAGCATATGAGCTGATGAATTGCTCCCCCTGGTTACTGCTGAGGGGATATATTCCTACAAGAAACAGCAAGAAACCAAATTGTGGAGAGGAGAGCAATCTGTTTTCTTAGGAGAGGAATCGACAACACTCTCATCCAGCATTTGAGGGGAGCTTGAAATGGAGCAAGAGAAATGAAAAGGACTGAAAAGAAATTCAATCATAAAAGATATTATTCAAACCTGTTCCTTCATATGTTTCAGCCAGTGGCTTTTCACAGAATACAGCTTTTCCGGCTTGAAGAGATCTTGTCACCAATTCTTCATGAGTGCTTGTGAAAGTAGCAATAATTACTCCTTGCACATTAGGATCATCTATAAATGAATGAAACCATCATTTCAGTCATCTTCAAAATGATCAAAGCTTGAAAATGTATTGTTTGATAATCTAGTTATTGAAAAAAGTGTCTACAATAGACACCTGCATAAAATAACCCATGTAGATTTTTGGCTGCTAGCCAGAAGGTTCATATTTGATACCCTAAGAAAGCATACACAAGGGGCATAGAAGAAAGGTTAGTCGATCAAATAACTAGATTTGTAACTTGTCCTCATTTCTCTGTGCTCTTTAATAGGGATTTTACGATAAAAGACAAAAACAGCAATGGCAACCTCACAAACCTTTTCGTGTGAAAATATTTTTGACAACTTGCTATTCACCTAAAAATTAAAGTTGCTTTCCGCAAAAACATTAATCATAAAGGGAGATTAGGAAGCTGTCCCTTTGAATTTTCAGCAATGAAATGAGCTGATTTTGTGGTATATTTAAGAATCATTAAAATCTCCATGACTTATCTCATTACCATAAATCCTCAGGTAAGAGCCCTCTCAAATAGATCAGCTTCCACACAGGTTCAATGAAGTAATTATGGGAATTTTCACTGAGATCCTGTTGCATTCAAAAACATTTCAGTTAGGCAGAGCCAGATGGCCTGGGCCTAGCTGGTCATTGGCCAGTCTAAAAAGTGTTATAGGCACTCTTCAGACTATTTTCAAAAATTATTTTTATTTCTTCAAATTTTTTTCTTCAAAACATTTCTGCATGCATACCAATTTTTATTGCATGCACACTAATTTTAAATTATTTATATTGTTTTTAAAATAAAATGACTAGAAAATGTATAAAGCAATGAAAACTGCATTCATGTGCACACCAAAATTTTTGCTGTTGCACACACAAGATCTTATTGAGAAATTCCATATGCTGCTCCACAGACAGGGTCATCAGTTTTTTTTTTACAGTTTGCAGTATCACTTACTCTGATTGGTAATGTCCAAAATAAAAAAGTTCAAAATTGTGAAAAAACTTAAGATTAATGCAATAATATCATTTTCATAGATAGGCCTTCAGTTCCCAAACAACCACAGAAATGATGTCGTCTATTATAGATAAAAATCTGCACCACAAACAAAATAAAATGACAAACACTTTATCTTAATTCCTTAGCTTTTTTCCCAGCCCATGATGAAAGCCCAATAAAAGTATATATTAATGCTTCCTTTAAAAGTTTTTCACACTAACACCGGTAGCTATTTGCCAGCTAACTTTTGTTATGTCTTCTTCCTCTTCCTGTGTGTGTTTTATTTTATCGTCTCAGGCTTACTTACCAAAAACAACGTTGAGTTCTACAGGTCCAACAACTTTGGTATCATTCAAATGATTTTCCGCAGCATATCGTTTGCCTTTATCGATGTCGAGGTCTACCAAGTACTTCAAATGTATTCTTCTATTGGCAAGGCAATTGTTGAAGTGAATCGTGCCAGCCCTGCCAAGGCCAAGCAGGGCAATGCCAACGACACATCCCGAATTCGCCATGATATGAGCAAAAGGAGCGAAAAAATGCGCAAGGAAGAGAAGATTGGGGCGAAGTAAAACCACGACTATTTTCAACGATCCCTGACGAACACATATTGTTGTTGACGTGGATTTAATGGACCAGAGCCAATACCAAGGACTAAGGATTGAGCACAAAAAAAATCAAGGAATTGAACAAAAACTCCTTGAAGAATCTGCCGGCTAGCAGTATGGTATGTTGAGTTTCTTAAAAAGCCATCCTGTTGCATTTTCCTTACGTGCACACACTTTACGAAACGTATTCTCAGATCCGGGCTGGGTTGATATTTTTCATTGCATTCCTATCATGCGATTAGTATCTTGAAAAACACACGTTTTGCTGCCATCATTTTGGGGAATCAAAGAACAATTTTACTTCAAAAGGAATACTTCTAAATAGATTTATCATAAGACATGAACTGTAGTGAAAACAACAGGTTTTACGTCTTCTCGGATCGGAGAATTGTGATACATTGAAATGCTTTTTGATGAACTATAAAGCGGACAGCAGACACTTATTATTACACCGTTTCTGATAAAGGTTTCTTAAATGCAGCGCACGCTTCATTAAACGGACACCTACTCTTGCATAAACTGTTTTCGCTTTACAGGGCCGGTTCCAGGAATTTTTCTTGTGGGGTGCAGGCTCTTATCTACTGAATAAACTAGCCCCTCAAGGATGGATCTGGGGGCGTAGTCCCGAAATGTTTTGGGCCACGCTCTTTTTGAGAGTAACGCCCATTTTAAAGTCATACAATACTTGTCCATTCCAATGAAAATCTGTTTTTTTTCATAGTTGAAATGTAGCAAGACACTAATTTTGAAGATAACACCAGCTTCAACAGACAGATTGGATTTGGAGTAGAACAGCAATAAGAACAGGTGTCTTCAAATATCTAATAAGCTAAACATATTCATCAAATTTTACCGACCAAATTCTCGATTTTGCCGACTCCATCGACCAGGTTAATTTTTGGAGGGCATCACACCCCGACACCCCCATGGATTCAGCCCTGCCGCTTTATTATAGTTCCACAAGATAGAATTAAATTCAAGCAACAATTCAACCATGCTCGTAAATATCATGGTATCTGCATTATATACAAGAACTGGAATTCTAACATGTACACTTCAAATACGAAAATATAAACAAACAACGGTATACACAATTGGTATCCAAGATAAAAAATAAACAGTATACACACAAAATAAGAAATAAAAATACGAATGCATCAATACAAAAAGAGCATGAACGTTTTAACTTTTATGATGAAGCAGATTAAAAAACACAGGCTGACTTTGGGCAAAAATTTACAAATAAATTTTGAAAATTGAGTAAAAGAGTTAATTTAAATTATGGAAACCATTTCAGATAATAGAGGAGTATTGCTATGACTTTTCTATCACAGTATTGGAAGCCCAACTCTATCTAAGTTGTTAGAATACCAAGAAACCAGACAGGCTGATTTTCAAAAACCTGTTTCTTATTGGCGAATTCTTGCTGTAATCAGGACCGTAGCCAAAAGAAGTGAAATAGCATGTTTGCACAAATAAAATGAAGGTTGCACTGCACACGCCTTGTGGTTGTAACAAAATAAAAGTTATTTTTCGTCAAACAAGTAATGACAAGTTTTTTCTTCTTGTTTTAGCAACTTCCCAAGATTTTAATTCGGAAGGGAGCACTTATGTAATCTCCTGACTTGGCCTTTATTTCACAGCTAATTCATTTGCAGATAAAATTAACAAATTCCAAACAGTTTAGCTTATGTACAGTCTTGCGGTAGCTTACGCACAGTCTTACGGTAGACTACGAGAAGATTCACTGTAGCCCTTGTGAAGTCTGAGGAAATTTTCTTCATTTTTCAGAGCAGGTCGAAATTTCACGCAGGTCAAAACAAGAGTCCAGAAAAGTCATTAACCTTTCTCCGATCGTAAAGTTTGGTTTTTAGAAACCTTCCTTGTTAAACAATGGAAGATAGGTGTGGTTTGGGCATGAAACACCATTTTCCTCTGTTTTCGTCCACCTTCCTCCGGCTAATGGCCGTGCGACCGGAATATTTTCCTGGCTGTGGTTAAAACAATTACGTATTTCGGGCTTTTAGAAGTTTAATTGCGAAATATATTTATCCAATAACGTAATACCCACTTGAGCATAAAAAACACAACTGCCAGAAACCAAACTTCAGTTAAATAAAATCTCTCTATTTCTGTAAACATGTCAAAATGAACAAATATTTGTGTGCTTTTTTCTCGTTGAATAAACATCATGATGAAATATTACAACAGCTTTAAATGCTAAACTCTTTGAAAATAGAAGCTGCTGCTTTTATAAAAGAATCAATGAATAATCAGAATCAATGAAAAATTTCTCAGCCAGGAAAATTTCTCCTATAAATTCTCACATCCAATCTAAAAATTAGAAAAAATTTGCATACCCCCAAATACCATTCATTAAGGTATGAAGTAAATCGTTTGTAGACAGTCCTTTGTAGTTGCTACATGCTATTTCATTTTGTTCGTGCTTGGTATTTTTGCAAACTCTTTTTCTAAATATCGTACCCATAAAAAGTTTTGATAAATTTGTTTGTACCCAAGTGCAATAGAATTTGCCTTTTTATCAGAAAGAAAGCTGGGCGGAAAAGGGTAAAGGGTAGAAGGGTAGAAGGGTACAAGGAAGCCATGATACATCCAGTGATGCAAAAAACCTTACGTTTTACTTGCAGTACTTGATTTTTTTTCAGGTGCTTTTGCAGTTCTTCTTTTAACTACTCCAGCTTGCGACTGGCTTCCTCCTTTTCTATCGGCAGTTGGTTTCCCTCCAGTCTTGACATCTGTAATAAAAAGAATATCAGTCCAGATGTGAAGCAAAATGGGGGGGGGGGGGGCATGAATATAAAGATATATTGGGTTTCTGGTGTTGTTGCTTATAAACGTGTCTAGCTGCAGCTGGGGTCGAATAAATTTCACAGAAAAAAGGTTTGAAAACATAAAGAGAATCCTACAATCAAATTGAAAGTAACAATGAATTTATGGGCTAGCTTGGCAGATGTATGCAATCATTGAAAAACTTTTCAATCTTATATTTTTGTGGTATTTTCATTTTCTAAGAATTTTGCTCACAACAAAAACTCTGTCTTCACTAAAATAAGTAAAAATAAAAATATAGTTTTCTGAAATAAACTGGACCAACACGTTATGAGTAGCAAAAGTATAATAATTGAACTTGCTCCAAAAAAAGTTCTTAAAACATTTTGTGAAGGGAATTTCACTCCTAAAAATCTCGCACATTTTCCACAAAAATATTTTCGTTTTATAAAAAAAAACCTAAAAAGCTCTAAAAGGAACAGACAGCTGAGTTGGCTGTGAGTTTTGCAGCTAGAAGTTCTGACAACTGGATTCCAACCCGCACTCTCACACGCACTCTCATTCAAGCAGCAGGTAAATACGGGCAGAACTTCGTATTAATTTCAACTCTTTCAAACACGAGTTTATCGTTTGAATTAAACTAGCTTGTATGTGCTACCCCCTGCAAAATAAAACTCACAAAGGATTTGCCTACTTAACAGAGGTAGATCCGGGCGTGAAAGGATTAACCACAAAGGAGTGGCCACTCGACCAACTGAAGTAAACTTGAGTTATTTTTAACCTACTTTGCTTTTGTTGCTGTTGCAGTCTTTTTGCATTCGCTTTACAATCATTCATCAAATGTTTTTTCCAAATCTGAAAGAGAAAAAGCTTTGATTCAGACAAAAAAATCGTGCATGACAAAGTACGGGTCAACCACCTTCATAACCTTACAGATGGGCTTTTAGTTCCAAGCTGATCTTCATCACTTTGTTTTCAGCTCGTTTACAGTTTCATAGCTGATGCCAGCTACTTTAACACTAACTGAAAAAAACCAGTTTGTGAGATAAATTGTACTGTCGTGTGGCAGCAGTAAAATACTGAGTTACCCAAAAATATAGCAAGATGTTTGACAGAATTGGATGACAAATATGCTGCTCTTATGTTATACAAATAAGCAGAGGCGAATTTTGTAACAATAGTGAAATTGACACACTAATTCCAAAGCGATTGTCCATCGAGAACAAAACAAAACTCTCTCAACTGGAAAATGAAAACATCTCCTTCGCAACATTGTTTGTTCTCGTTTTCCAGTTGCGAGAGTTTTGTTTGTTCTCGAAGGATAATCGCTTTGAAATTAGTGTGTCAATTTCATCATTGTAATAAAATCCACCTCCGTTGCAGAAGTAGCGATATTGCATAGGTAGCGATACCTTACTCTTCAAAATGAATGCCTTGGGTACTGAGATAAACCTACTAACACAGGAGTTTCAATCAGAACAAAACAAGAGTCTTTAACTAAAATTTTAACATATTGGAAAATATTTGAATTCGTGCATTTAAATTTAACTATGCAAATTAATGAACCAAGTACTACAAAATGTATTTCTAAAACTAATTTTATTAAAATCTGAAAGAAAGATGAAGTCTTTCAATCTGAGTGTTACCTAAGCCGTTTAGAATGAGACCCTGTTTTCAATAATTTGATAAACGATAAAAAGTTAAAACTATAACATAGCGTAACTTTAGAAATCAGTAAACAAATGATTTTCAAAAGAACACACTTCATAAACGAGAAGAGGTTTTTCCTAACACAAAAAGACACTTATATGTGTACCTATTGTATATCTCCTTTGTTGCATATCTCAAAAACAAGCCAGTATTGAACTAAAAGAGCAAGCCTAAAAGTAAGTTAAAATAAAAATGTACAACTACCTCATCTCCCTGTGCTACTTTCTCTTTGCAAAGTGGACAACGATTTAGAGGCTTGTCACCTCTCGTTGCTGTATAAAAATAATGAGGAAAAAAATAAATATTGCTACACATAATACGGTATATTTTCATTGATGTTAGCATATCAAATAAAAGATTGCTGTTAACAAAAATGTGACTCAAATTATGGTGAAGTCTCTGAAGCAGAATGGAACATTAATTAAAGGAGTTTTTAAAAAACGAGATATGTTTCAGTTTTGAGTAATACTTTGGTTCCAAAACCAAATACGGATTTAAAACTAAATTTACAACATCAACAACCAAAACAGCAACAACAGTAGCAGAAACAAATTCAGAAAGCCCAGAAATGTGAATATCCTTGTGATTCTTGAAAAGTGATAGAAACTCTAAAAATATGTGAAAATAGTAAATTTCAAATGAAAATAGTCACAAAAACGACAACAAATAAGATAAATATACAGCAGTAAATATAAACTTTTAGGGTAAAATGCTTTCCCCGCTTTTCTAGATTTTGCCAAAATGTAACTCACTGCCCTATGTAGCAATATTCATATCCTTAAAAATGAGGATTACCAGATCTGAATATTTTGATCAGATTGATTGGTCAGATTATTTAGAAGATTATTTGCTTGTTTTATGAACTAGTTGCAGTTAAGATGTTGTTGGAAAGCAAAACTAGTTGCAGTTAAGATGTTGTTGGAAAGCAAAACTAGTTGCAGTTAAGATGTTGTTGGTTGGTGTAATTATGTGAACACGTGACTTATTATATCGTCTGTTGTTGTTGTTATTAAACTTGAGATGCTTGACTACCGAGTGTAGCTAATCGAGCAGAGTGTTGTGTCTTGAGAGAATGTCTTTTCTAAGTTACCTTCAATATTTATACTGGAGACGAGTAAAACTGGATTAACTATTTTTCTTCTTGTCGTCATGGCTGTCCCGGGTCATGGCTGTCACAACCAGTCCCGGAATTGATCATCGATGCAGATGTTGGTGCAAGTTTTGCAACGAGAGCCTTGTAACGAGAGGACGGCTTTGGTAATGAAATTATCTGAGGCACTAAAAAATGAATAAAACTAAAGACAAAACATACGTGGACAAGCCTTTGCTTTAACGTGAGAATCCATTTCGGTTTTCAACAAAGCTTCTTGACATCTGGGACATTTTTTAAAGTCAGCTTTTTTGTCACATTCGGTCAGCAAGTGGTCATTTAGGTTGCCAATCTCCACCACCTGGAAAATTTTAAAACCGGTCATTATAACAATTTACCAACCCTGTATTGTAAAGCTTACTGTATTTCAAACATCGCACTTATGCCAAATCAAATTCAATTGATATTGAGTCTATCACAAACGCAACTAAGATTCGTCTTTTTCAAAGTACAGATTTTGGTTGTACTTGAGCGGAAACGCATTAGTTTGAAAAATTATTTTCAAAGAAGTGTACAATTGTGGTGTCCAACTGGACTGCATGATATTTTTATGAGCAACTTATGATTTTGGGTAGGACTGAAATTGCTTAAATGGTTTCTTAGATGTTCAATACTGGGCTTAAACAATACTTGAAAATAGTACTGGGTAACTAAAAATAGTATAATTGAAAATAATACTGAGAATAAACAGTCCCTTTCACCGCCAAAGTGCCACGCTACGAAAGCACAAGAGCTTGCTCCAAACGCAATTTAATAAACACTTCTTACTTTTCTCTTGTAGGTTGCTTACTTCTATCTATCTCAGAAGTGGAATTGCTTAATTTTACACGAACTTCAGTGCAGTTGCTTACAGAGCAGTTGCTCAACTGCAATAAAGGAAAACTTCATCTGGTCAATTTTTGGGTATCTATTGATGCTGGTTGCTTATTGGCGTTCCGCAATTTAATTTATTGACTGGTGTAGCCAGCCTAGTGTCCAATTACCCATGCATATATGAGATTAATTGTCAGAAAATGAAACATAGTATGTAAGGTCAATATTGCTCCTCCTCAGTCTCTTGCTCTTTCTCCATCAGTTATAACGGTAGGGTAAATACTAGGTCATGGTGGAGATAGGTGCGCACATCCTATCTAGACGTATGACAAACAACAGTTGCACATTTCGTTTTAAAACTTTTCTTTAAAACATCCAAATTTTTAGAGCGAATGGTGTTTGTCATGCATCTAGAGATGGAGTGTCTCGTTATCTCAACTTTGAATCAGGACCGACTTGTTATGACAAATGAATAAATGAATAAATGAATAAATGAATAAATGAATAAATGAATAAATGAATAAATGAATAAATGAATAAA
>JAYJMH010046749.1:0-14208 GCA_036873815.1 Phacellophora camtschatica
CGAGAAGCTCATCAACAAGATTCTCACTTTCAATCAAGATTCTAATTTTGTTCAACAAATCCATCTTTTATTTTATTGAATCAAGAAAATATAAATATTTGGCGCGCTTGTTAACAAGAGAATGAACCAAGATTCTTTATTCAGATTATAGGAGCCAAAAAGACTAAGTGAACAATTTGGCTGCGATGAAATCTGACTGCTTGTTTAATTTTGGATTCAAATCTTTATTGAGCAAAGATTTTAAAGATGGTACCAAATAAGCCCCCTGACTCCTCAATTCCTGTAATTTTTAAAGAAAATTTTCCGATTTCCAAAACAATTTTTCGTCCACTGCTCGCTTTTCGTGAGGAAGTGTAACAAATCCTGAAACCTAATTTTACAAACAATTATAATGTTTTAAATTTTTTCCAAATTGTTTGATATTTTTATCTTTTACGATTCAATCGCCTAACAAAGCGATTGGTCTGGTCAGTCATGTGGGTTAGTCGAGTCGTAGCATGAGTTGCAGGTCAGACTTTGAATTACAAATTAAAATTATTGATAAAATATTTGTATTCCGCCATAAATTGGTCGATCCATCTTCCTGAAAAGCTAACAAAATCCTCTCTAATTTATTTTCAATTGAAAAAAGGTATCGCTTTAAAATATCATTTAAGTTCAAAAGTCAGAAATAGTATTTATAATAAACGTACTGCTAAATGATACCTGACGATGACTTTTCTCTTCTGTACCTGCCACCTGCTTTTACCTTTCCTGCGACTCGAAAAAACAGCAACGAACACTGCCAAATAGCATGTCTTAAATTATCAGTTGTAAAATACCAACAGTTTTCATTGGCCAAGATCTCTCTATTCAAAATATGTTGTAATGACGTTATAAAAAGTCCACGTACCGTTGGTTGGACCCAGTCCTTTCTCCCGGCTAGTCACAGCACTAGGCACTCTTTCCTTTTTTTGGGAACGCTTTGTCTTATAGCACATTTCCGTTGGGTTTGTTTCGGTTTTAGAGTGAGTTGTTAGATGAAACGTGGGCTGAGAGACGTGTATTCAAGATGGTGACTTAATTTTGTAAATAGTTGTTATGTTAATAAAATGATGATAAAATGTGATTGATGTATTCCTTGCTCAAGATTCTCACTTTACAACAGAACTTTTTTATTGGTTAAAATCACCAACATGTGCTATTTGTGGCTATTTGTGTTTAATATGGAATATAGAATGATATAAAAATTGCATGAAATTGACACTTGTAGATTTCCTCAAATTAAATTAAATTAAAATCAATAAAATTTAAATGTGCCCTTCTATAATCACAAATTGAAAAGGGCCCCTTTTTCTCCAAGATTAATAAAAAAAAATCACATTGTTACAATTTTGAAAAAAATTGTTACAAGAAATTGCCTATTTCAATGTTGAAAAATTAGCAAAAATGCCATTTTCATTAAGTGAGCTTACTTAATCTCAAAAAGTTGAAAGAAGAGCCCTTATTGAAAGAAGATTCGATTTTTAAATGCTGAGACTACAGACAGTTGTTAAAATACTGCTTGAGATCGTTGATTTTCAAAAACTTCAAGACATATTAAAATACCAATATGGCCTTTTCCAGCCTTTTCCAAGAGTCTAAGGGCGTGGTTATAAACATTTTCGTGGGGAAAGACCTCCAGACCCTCGTCAGGAATTTTCCGCCCCAGTTTTGGGGCTGGTGACACAGCTGATGGGAGATAGCAGGCAGTATTAGATCATGTTATATCAAGAAATAAACCTAACGAGGGGGGATAGAAATTCGAATGTTTGAGATAACGGGCGGTTGAGATAGCAGATGTAAATTTCATATATAATTTTATAGGTTTTTACCAATCTTTATCTGAAAAGCAATTTAAATTTTTTTAAAAGAATGTTTTGGTCAAAATTTGTCAATATAAAGCAGCAATTTTTAGGATTAGCTAGCTTGTATTAAGTGTGAGCTATTAGTTATCTTCAGTTAATTAATTGATGACCTTATAGCAGTTTATTAATGTCATTATGCCCCCCCCCCCCCCCCACTATGCAAATGCTTCCTACGTCTGTGTGTAGTATTGAGTGGTGGAATCAATGATTAGAAATGAACTACTTCATATATTGGTATTTCTTCCATTCCCTGGATCACTGTGCAGGTGTCCCAAAAATGCTTACATTAGCTGTATAAAATATAATATAAAATATAATGCAAAAACTTGAATATGAATCTTCTTACAGACACACCACACCCAGTAGACAGCCTGATTGCATACGAACAATCTGTGAATTCGATTATAAAAACGTGAATGTAACAGTACAGAGTTGGTAATATGATTGCCCTAGATATTCTAATTTTCTTGCAATAAAAACAATGTGATTCGTCATTAAAGCATTTTTCATTGAAAATGTCTGGTTAATTTCGAGTCAGTCAATATTGCTTTTTTCAAATCTACATTTCAATAAGGGAAAACTTGAATATGAATTTCTGAGAACTTGAATATGATGAGTTTCTGAGAGCTCGTGAAATCCTTCATTGAAGCTAAACTATTTATCACTCAGTGAAAGAATGAAAAACAAGCAAAAATACGTTTCAATGACAACAATTCAAATTAATTAATGAAATACAAGGAGGTTGGATTTGTTTACTTTAAGGGAATTCTTCTTCGTTGAATTGTAGGTTTGAAAAATGCATTTGAAATCGATGACATTTTTCATTTACAGTCCTAAAACTTCAATGCGATTCACATTGTTTTCATTGCAAAGAACTTCAGGATATGCATAATAATATCATCTCTCTTACACTTGCGTTTTTATAATTGGGGTCACAAATTGTTTGTATGTTAACAGCCTGTCTACTGGATGTGTTTATAAGAATTCATCGATATTCCGATATGTTCTAATCTAAAACTTCTTCATTTCTGATAAGCTGCTCATCAGGTCACCAGATACATATCCTGCGTACGAAAATCAAGTATCCTGGGTTCCAGATACAGGTTTGTCTCTGAAATCTGGCTTTTTGACAAAATGTTTCTGCTTGGGCCACAGTTATGAAATTTAACCTACGCAAGATTTTTAACTTAAAAGGATATTTTAGTTTGACAACTCGAAGAGAGTTGCGAACCTAAAGTATCAAATTTTACTTAGAATATATTTCCTCATTAGGAACTGTTGAGCAATGATGGTCATTAAAAACCATGCTTTAATTTATCTGAAATCCGAAAAACTCTGCTTCTAAATTGTTAAAAACGGTATAACCATAAAACCCTATGACCCACATGTGTGCCTTTTCTTTAAAATATTTCCTTATTAGTAAATTTGCAAATTTTCATTGCATTACTGTAAGTTTGTATATGGTTGAAGTTTCTTTATAGATTTGTGTCCTTTTCCTGCCATGGATGATACGGCGCAAGTCATTGTAGGTATTTTAAATTGCATATGAAAAAGCTATCAATCAACTTTTAAATTGCATATGATAAAGAACAATCAATCAACTTTTAAATTTCATATGAAAAAATAATTAATCAAATTTTAAATTTCATATGAAAAAACAATCAGACAACTTTTAAATATCATATGATAAAAAACAATCAATCAGTCAATATTGTCAATGACTCATTTTTACAGTGAAAATGAAATAAAATCTAATTCAAGAAATCTGGGCGGTATTTCTGGGCTATCAAGGGTGCGTGTTGAAAAAGTTTGGCATGAAGAATAAATTTACAAAATGTTATATAACTTTCAGAGCAATCGAACGGGCGTGTATGCCAATATCTGTGGGCGTTCCCCAGGGATCCAGTGTTAGTCCTTTATTTTCCATGTTTATATCCGTATTGCCATATTCACACATAACCAGTAGTTATGTGTGAGTAACTGTTTAGTTAAATTGTTTGCTAGTGACCTTCGTTTTTCAGTTAAAATATTAAAAATAAAAATAATTAAGTTTTTAATTATGTTACTTTTGTTAATTATGTTACGATGCAATTCTCTAATTATACTAGCGTTTATTGTTTGTAGCGTAAATATCCATACAGTCCAAACCAGCACAAGTCAGTCAAATCAGCATAAGTGAGCATTGAAGCATTGACGTTGTCCGTGTGATCATGTCAATTATTCTTTCCATGGCAGTTATTTCATGCAAGCTTTTGGCGGAAGCAACTTCTTTTAAAGTCTGAAGGCCTGCGATTAATACTTTCTATTATCTTTGCAATCTTCTGATGCATATCAGAAATTTCAGATGGTTTAAGCCTGCGCAGCAAATTTTCCCTTTTCTGTGGAAAATATGGGATATGTCCAACAGCAAGGTAATCCCTGAGTTTGCGTAACGCAAAAAAGAACTGTTTCCCAAGATTGTTTTCTTCCCAGTTGGACTTTTTGCTTTCTTGCAGCATATGCAAAACAACTGATTTTATATAATAACTCGCCAGCTTTTTTAATGGAGTGCCTTGGCAATCTCTCATTAACTTAAGGAATTTAATGACTTTCCTGGCACATCCAGAATCTTCCAACATTTTATTCTCAAGATCAATGCGTGTAACCCGCCACAGATCTGTTCTTTCATCATTTATTTTTTTTGGAGAAAGGTGAGCCCTGTGTTCTCCATTCTTTCCTCTTTGGCAAAACACGGGCATCAAATCAACATCAACTGTCGTGTTTTGCAGCTTCGCTGTCATTGTCACAACAGGACCATTTCGTCTATACTTAAAGACTATGCTTCCATCATTATATCTGTCTGTTCTCGCTGCATCAGCTGCTTTCTTAAAAACATCAAAAAACCAGTTATCTACCTTTTCAGGAGCAAAGCAGTCACCCTCGAGAAACTGCAAAATATGTCCTGATTTAGGACCGTAATAATTTAATCTGGCCCATCCAGGATATTCTGATTCAAAACAAGGAATGCCAGGCAAGTCCAGCTCCACATCTATATCGAACTCTGTTGGCTCAAGCACTCTTAACTTTGAGTAGTATGACCCAACTCCAGTCGGTTGAACAAACAAGCAATCAAATAATCTGTCCACTTCTCTCATTTTGTTAATAAAATCTGTTCTAATATCATTCACAAAATTATGAAGGCCAGTTCTCTTCAAAGCAACATGATCATCATAAATTGATCTCAACTCTTTGGACCACATTTCGTAAATGACCGCTGTTTCCATGATTCTTTATTTAATTCTGAAAAAAGAACAACAACATATTATCGCATATTAAATATTTGTTAAGTAAATATTAAATATTAATATATTAAATATTGACTTAAACAAAGGTGGGCTTTAAAATCTTTGCTTGAGGAGGGCCATAGTGCTTTTAGGTGATTAAGAAAATGGCTTTCGGTTACACCCTTCAGTTCGTCTGAAAACGTCCTTCTGAGTTGAGTTATCGTAGTTAACGCGCCTAGCCCACAAAAGTCTCGAGATGATTTGTTTCCAGCAGGAGACACGGTCATACACGGGTCATACTTATGCAGATACGATCGTGTCATTAATAGCGAAGATTAAAAAATTTAAGGTTTTAATTAAAAAAAAAAAAAAGTGCATTTTGAATTTTGAAAATATTTTAAAAATTGACCTTTTTAATCAGTGCCCTCACTTCATCCCCAAAAAGATCAGAAAGAGCCCTTTTTGAAAAACTTTAGGGGATAATTTCTTTGGGGATAATTTCTTTATGAATTTTCATGTTTTAAAGTTTCACGTGATTTTTCCGGAGGGGGCTTATTTTTCTCAGAACAGTATAGACCCTTCTGCTTCTGACGGTACGGCAGTAAGTAATATTCACAAAAAATAATTAACTATTACGGTATTGAAATTTTTGGCAATCTCGGATCTAAGGCTAAGCACGCTCTTAATTTATTGTTAATTAAGAAAATTCGATTGTGTTTTCATAAGAAAAGAGTATAACAAGACAAGAACATTTTGTTTGCGATTAGCTAGATAGTCCTAAAAACCACTGTAGTGCACTTCCACTGTAGTGACCCCTACATGCTTCACGAGACGCTCCAGCAGAATACCATGATCTATGGTATCAGATACAGCTGATGAATCCAAAAGAATTAAGAGAACAAATTGGCCCTTGTCCAAAGCTCGCAAAATATGATTATTTGTCTCTGTGCTATAAAACTCTTTGTAAGATGATTGAAACTTTTCACCAATGCCTTGATCAGACATGACTTATTAGTTAATTAGCTGCAACTTTTTCAGTAACTTTGCCTATGAAGGCCAGATTCCAGAGATATTTTCTTCATATGAGGTATGCCGAGTGCCTGCTGAAGACTTGCAGACATACAGCTAGATGCAAGTATAACATTTACAGTATGAACAATGATAGGCAGTAATACATCCAAGCATTGTTTCAGGACTGCTGCCGGCAAAGGATAGGTCACAACTCTTGATTATGTTTTTTACATCCTCAGTGGATACTTTCTGAAAATCATTAAATGACACGCAAAGGGGCTGTGGTACAGGCATATTGGATGAAAGTTGAGCTTCTCCTGAGGCATTAAGTTTTGATCTTATTTTCTCAATCTTGCCAACAAAAAATGAATTGAATTTATTTGCTAAATTTGAAATATTTTCATTTGGGGGTAGAGGATTTTCTTTGTTTTTTCCAAAGAGAGAGTTCACACGAAACAAAGCCATGGCGGGATTGTCATGTTAATCTTGAATCAAAGCCTTATTACTATTAATGACAGCTTTGGTAGAATTTCTTTGAGCCACAAAATCCTTTCTCTTTTGCTCATTTGATTTATTTTGTCTCCACTTTCATTCAAGCTGGCGACACTTCCTTTTTTCCTACAAGAATTTTTCACTTATCCATGGTCTTTTGTCACGAACTGCAACCGAAGAAGAATGTGTTGGAGCATGAATGTTTAACAAATCAGACAACACTGAGTCATATAGTTCCACACATTCCTCAGCTGTACTCTTGAACATAACTCAGATTCCATTAGATTGTCCCTGAATGAATCCATGTTGATACCTAACTTTCTGTATGTTATAACTTTCCGGATTGGTTTTGGTTTGACAGTATTATGCTCTGCAATGAAGGAATCATGATCAGAAATCCTATGGTCTACTACAGGGACATGTCCAACTCTATTGTCTCCCTCTCTGGTAATCAATAAATCTAATGTACCACCATTTCTATGGGTGGGACCTTCCACATGCTGCACAAGATTTAGGCAAGAAAGGGTTTCTAGGAATTTCTTAGCTTCACTATCCTGTTCATTCTCCACATGAAAATTAAAATCTCCACATTTAAGCAAATGTGAAGCAGATACGCACAGTGGTGAAACAATGTCACAGAATTCATCTAAAAAGGTACTGGCTGGAGCATGATTAATATTTGAATCAGGTCTATAAACAGTAACAACTGTGTTACTGAGATTCTGGTAAGAAATGTGTGCAACAATGTATTCAAATGATGAGCTTGATTGGTTCTTTTCAATTTTGATGTCAAATTGTGATTTTTTGACGTTCTTAACAGATGATATTGTTTCAATTTTGAAGATTTTGTCCCGCATCTGCTTGCCAGCCTTTTACCACGAGAAACATTGAATATAAAAACACCATCCTTTCCTGATAAACCATTATAGCTGGCCGGGTAATTGGCATAACACATAATATCGTTTTCCACCTGTATGAATGAGTGTAGACGAGTAGGTAGGTAGGTATTATTTTGTCACAATTTAAAATTTACAGTTTTTAAGTATACTACGCTACAGAACTACAATATTTACACAGGAAAGAATAATTACAAAGGAAAGAAAAAAGCAATTAATAAATATATATACACAATTTTTAAAAATATCACAAAATTAGAGTGGCTTTCCAGCGATGTTATCGATTCCTGTTGCTTTAGCAGTGTTAATTTCTTCCAAGAGTTTTTTTAATATTTTCGATGGAGGTTGGATGCAGAGAAAATGATTTTGGGGATATCTTTAGATGTTCATAATAGTTTTTTACGTTTACTAGATTGAGAGGTGAGCAAGGAAGTTTTTCAACTAAACTTGAGGCTAATTTTGAAAAAAAATCTTTAAAAGTTTATGCATTAGTTTTATCATTCAAAGATAACTGGCCGTTTTTATTTAAACATATTTTTGAAGTAATTTTTGAAGTAATGATTAGGCCTAGGCCTAAACGTTTCACACACCAACACCAATCTTTCAAAAATGTCTTCTCTGTTAAATTCTTCAAATCCATCCGCGAAATCATGTCAATGTGATCCCCAAACACTATTGCAAAGTCCAATGTAAAGTTATAGTCGACACTCTAAATATGCTGATATGCTGCCACTTGGGCGCTTACAACAATAAAACTATTACCATTCACGTAGTTCCTTATTGCAATTTTGTTGATAACCATACAAGCATTTATAAACTGTTAAAGTTTCCTTTTTTAGTGGGGACTCTGCAAGTCCCTAGTAAGTCTAATCTAACTTTTTCTTCCAAACCTAACAAGATGCATTAAAACCGTCGGAAGCGGGAGGGCTTGGGGGCTGTAGCCCCCCCCCCAATAATGTCATTGAGAATGGTTATTTAAAACATTAGGCCAATTAAATCTTTGCTCTCTATTGTTCTGAGAACAATAAGCCCCCCCGATATTGTGTTCTCAGGATTACCAGTTTGGGTGTTGCTTTGGTGTCGAGTCTATATTACGCCTAAAGGCACATGTTCCTAAAGATCTAATAACTACCTACTGTGGTACATAATTATTACCGAACGTACATGGGTTCACGGACACTGCACCCCCAATCTTCAACAGCCTCCGACGGTACTGTACATAATATGAAATATGATAGAGTCAATACACAACATTGCATAACGTGTGGGAAGCGCCGCTACATGCAACGAACTGATGCTAAACACGAAAGTTCGCCATGCAATGTTGAGGGAAAGAAAACATTGCTCAGGTTAATTATAGGATAAAATGATGGAAGAAGCTAAGCAAAAATAAGAACGAATTAAGAACAATTTGAGCCTTAAATTCTTATAAATTTAAGAACCATCGAGCCTCAACAAAAATTATTTGCTTCTTTGAAAAAGGTATTCTCGGAAATTTATGTAACCTTAACGAAATGAAAATAGTTAATTATAAAAAGGTAATTAAGAATAATTAATTAATTGAAATTATTATTGAATTAATAATTTATGATTAAGTAAAAAAAAATAAAAATAAGCTCCATCAATGTGAGTCTTTAACAAAAATTTAAAAATTAAAGGAAACAAAAAGCTTTCTCTATATAAGCCCAGTTTTTGAAATAAAACACATTTTAAAAATACAACCTAAAAATAATTTGAAAACATAATTTGAAAAATTTCTAAGAAAAACCCATAATTTCCGGGAAAACACAGATTATGTTAATGAATGCATAAGTCACAGGCTTTCATCTGTTCTCATATAAAATTACAAACTGACTGACTGACTGACAGTATTTATTCGTGTTATCACGGGGAGTGTAAAGTTACATATCTCATATAGCTAAATAAGCAAAAAACGTACTAACTTACAATATTACTGTAGAAAAAGGTTATGACCGTAGGAAACTTTTAAAAACTGCTATACTGGAAAGGATACAAACGACAGATAAAAACTAAAGCAAGGGAAGGAACCAAGCCAAACAAACTGAAGGTCTGGATATGAAGGTATGGATCATTATGTCTGGATATGTAAGCATGGATCATTACTCTGGGGTCAGAGCATCTGAGAAAAAAATGAGAGAAAAATAGAGAAGAAGAGAACAAAATAGTTATGTTTTTCACTAATTTTTTTCTCAGAGGCTCTGGGCTCCAGGTACTGGTCTTTTCTTTATCGTCAGTCTGAAAATCACAAAACATGCCCCTGCTAAGGCCAAAATAATGTTATTGTTGTACACACGTTCCTTTCATAACAAAATTATAGTTTAGGAAAATCGTATTGAATCAGTTGATGTTCTAAAAAACCTACATTAAGTACAAATACCTAAGTAGTACCATATTCACAAGAGATTGGTCTGGTCAGTCATGTGGGTCAGTCGAGTTATGAATGTTGCATTCTTGATCCGGTTGGGTGACTTTTTACTGTACAGACAAAAATAAAGACAAATATGGTCTTAAAACGACGACAATACAATTCTATGGATATGGTCTTCAAATCATCGAAATCAGACAAGGCAAACAAAAGTCATATATTTTAAGGGTTTCAAGAATTGGGTTAAATTCCTGAAAAATGTTTGTTATACCTCAGTTAAAACAAATGGCACAAAAACGACTACATTTAGTGTCAAATTTGTTACATAAAACGCAATAACTTTTGATAGGTATGAGATAACATCTTGAAACTTAGATACCATATGCAATATTCTCTGCAAAAACAAATTATTGGGGTTGCAAACTCTAGCAACGAACGTTACCATAGCAACAGTGGTTATCACCCTAGCAACAATAACAAATATGGATGTTAAATAATCTTAAGTTAAATATGTCATTATTAATAATTGCTACTTAGAAATGAAAACTTTCTATGAAAAACCCATAATTTCCGAGAAAACACAGATTATGTTAATGACTGCACAAGTCACAGGCTGTCATCTGTTCTCGTATAAAAATTACTAACTGACTGACAGTATTTGTGTTATCACGGGGAGTGTAAAGTTACATATCTCAGATAGCTACGAGCTAAATAACTAAAAACTTTCTAATTTACAATGACTGTAGGAAAGGGTTATTAATGTAGCAAAGGGGTAGGGCACTTTCAAAAACTGCTACACTGGAAACGCTGCAAACGACGACAGATTGAAACTAAAGAAAGGAAAGGAACCAAACACAGCCAAACAAACTGAAGGTCTGGATATGAAGGTCTGGATATGAAGGCATGGATCATTTGGCCTGACAACTACATAGACTACCTTAAAGTACAAATAAACTGTATATACCTGTAACTGTACTCAAACAATTATAACGCATGCCAAACTTTTATGACATTAATTATCATTTTTTATGACATGACTGTTTTAGTCCGCCAGAAAAAGTATTTATCAGAAATAGTATTTATCAACATACTTGAAAATGACGCGAAACGTTGCCTTCTTTCCTCAGTTCTGTCACCTGCTTTCACCTTCTGCGACTTGAAAAGACAGCAATGATCACACTGCCAAAAACATGTCTTAAATTATCAATTGTAAAATACCAACAGTTTTTATTGGTCAAAATATCTCCAGTCAAAATATCTCCAATCAAAGTTACTGATATTTTACGATGAGGACAGAA
The DNA here is from genome assembly GCA_036873815.1 of Phacellophora camtschatica. NCBI lineage: Eukaryota > Metazoa > Cnidaria > Scyphozoa > Semaeostomeae > Ulmaridae > Phacellophora > Phacellophora camtschatica. Next base: position 11,233 of record JAYJMH010046749.1, read on the forward strand.
ATTTGCATTGGTTAAAATCACCAACATGTGATGTTTGTGGCTATTTCTAAAAGGCGGAATGTTAAATATGGAATGTGGAATCTGGAATGACATAAAAATTTCGAATAAGAGTATTATTTTTGTAACATTTAATCATAAATATTAACGATAATAATGAGCGACGTTTCGATGTCATCTTAGCATCATTTTCAAGCTAAATGAAATAAAAGACGTTGTTTGTATATATAGAAAAATAAACAATAGAAAGATTTTTTATCACGTGATGGGAATTTTGGCGGTTCAGATGATAGGCGCCAAAAAGACTAAGTGAACGATTTGGCGGCGATGGAATCTGACTGCTTGTTCAATTTTGGCTTCAAATCTTAATTATAAAAATATATTTTTATTTAAGTAGAAATAAACACTATTTTAAAGTTAAGTGTAACACTATACCTGCATACCTGAGTTTCGTCAATATAAACAGTTTCCTCCAGTATATATATTGTTGGGTTGTAAAATTTTAAGGATTTTGTGCAATTTTACTTAATCAAAGAATTATTCTTACCTTTTTAAACCAAACAGTAGGTGACTTTAATTTGTAATATTCTGGCAAATACAATTACTGTATAAGTTAATTGTATAAATCGCATGGTCAGATAAAACATTTGCTTTCATGAAATTATTCCTGATTTCCATTTGCAAACTTATTGGTATTAAAATTATTTTGCATCCCTTATTTCTACCTACTCTTCGGCTGATTTCTACTATTTCTTCTATTTAATGTGTCAAATTTACCCTTTAATTGATCCCTCTAATTATTTATGTGTGAAAAATATCAAATGCATCAGGCTAGGTACCATATTTTCTCCAATAAGCACCCAGGGCGTTTAGAGTTTTTTTTAGATTTTAAAGGGGGCACTTATTGGGGAGGGGCATTTAATAGAGAGGGTGTTTTTTTATCAAAATGAAATTTTCTCTCAAAAAAGAACCACCAACACCTTGGAATGAATACATCTAAGCATATTGATCTCGTCTAATCTTTAACATTTATAAACATGTTCAAGCCTTTTTCTGAGGCGCATTGTTTTAGGAAATACACCTCAGACAATATTCCAATAAACTCCCCCTCAGAGGTGATTTTAGAGGCAGTGTTTATTGGAACTGGGGCATTTAAAAGAGAGGGTTGTTTATAACACTTTAAAAAAATTGCATGGGGCATTTATTGGAGAGGGGCATAATGGAGGAAATATGGCAGTAGTTATTTGTTTCAATTTGAATTTTAATAAACTTACATTCATATACTTATAAAAAAGGTGAATAATTTAAATAATTCCTTCAGTCATAAAATTGAGGAAATAAAATTATTCAAAATATTATTGCTTTTATCAATGTAATATTTCAATATTTTTTTAGGGAAACAAACATAGTTTCTTTACATTCCTGTTATATTTATTCCCGATTATTTTACAATAACAAATTTTCTACAACAGAAACAATATTTACATTTGCAATAAAATTCACTCGAAAAATTCTTTCGAGGTCTTTGTACAGCAACAAAGTAACTTTTCAAATTAACATACTGAACATTCTAAAAGATTCAGTACATTTAACCAAAACAATAAACAGAAAGGTTGAATTAAAGTGCAACACACTGACAAAAGTACCCAACAAATTACATTTCTATTGAAATAATTTAACAGACAATACATTCAACTGATAAAACAACAGCGCCATGAAGGGCAACAAAGGTACAACTTGGACTCTTGATATGGTTACCAAATTGATGGAATGTCAGAAAATCGCAGAAACATTTAAACAGGAAGGAAATAAAGAAGCAATCATTAACATAGTCTACAACGAGTGGAGGAAATTCTTTCCAAGTCACAAAATTTCAAAGGGAGCCATCAAGATTAAATTATCAAAACTGAAATCAGCCGGAAAATTAACATCATTAATCAGCAGCACACGCAATTTAGAAACAGAGGAAGCAGAACCAAACATTGAAACGGTTGATCAAGGGGAGCCAACAGTTGATCAAACAAATTCTGACATGCATCATAGCGCATCTAACACAGTGTCCCGACCACTAGACAACAATGACAAGGAAAAAGCAATACTTATCACATTTGAACTCCATGATAACTATGATGAAGGAGAAAAAAGAGCAACATCAATAACAGATATTAAACTACACAAAAGCAACAACAAGGGAGAAAGCGCAAAAAAAGTTCCAGATTGTAATATTAATAAACAACAACCGAAATGCTGTCCACTTAAACGCAAGCAGAAACGAAAAATATGGTCCAAAGTTATGGTTAATCACTTAAAAAGCTGCTACAAATCTGCATGTAAGAAACATTACACAAACAAAAAGACAAGAACTGACGACATTCTAAGAGAAACAAGGATATTATGGTTGCAAAAGTTCTCAGAGAAATCTGTTTCATTAGATAGCATTAGAGCTCAACTTGCAAAGAATAACAAATCAAAAACTATCCAAATGGAGAACAACAACAGCATCCTTACATTTAACCTGCCAGACAACACAACAGCCCTCAAAAGATATCGCAGATCTTCGGAAAAGCTTGGCGGTCAACCAATATACAAAAACATTTGCTACAACTGCGGAAGACTTCTTCGTAAAATGGTTAGAGCACGTAATGTTGACAAAGTAGACCCGTTGACATTAGATCTTGATGAGCCACCAATGCTTGACTTATTTGATGACGTGCATGGTCTTACATACAAACACAAATCAGGAAAATGGACAGCATGCAAAAACTGCAAATCAGGACCAGTTGAACTATACAACAGTTCGGATCCGAATACAGGAAAGCAATCAATTCCAGATCCTCTCAAGGCATTACAATCGCAGTATGAAAAAGGACAAATTTCACTTGCAGGTATTTTTTCAAAGATCGTGAAACCACGCAATGACAAGCGGAAAGTATGGGAACATTTTCAAGGACAGATGAGAGTCATGACAAAGTTGGACAA